>QLPG01024816.1:0-15362 GCA_003314385.1 Gomphus sp. MG54 | reverse complement strand
TTTGTAGTGGCCAGCACGATCACTTGAAACTCACGAAGAAAGCGTTGAGTAGGCGAAACATGAATGCAAGGAACGATAATACCCTTGTGACACACCGCCCTCTCTCCAAGACTGAAACAATGCTATCTGCCATCATTCATCTTTGAAGTTGAAGAATAATACCTGTTGTGGGTCACGGGTAAAAGCACTACCCATTAAACCCGCGGGTAAAAGCAATACCCGTTAAACCCACGGGTACCCGTACCCGTACCCGCAATAACCCGCTACCCGTTGCTAAGGGTACGGGTATTCTCGGGTACGGGTACGGGTAGGCCCAAAATACCCGGGGGTTACCCGTGCCAATCACTAAGTCTGAGATGTCAGAAGCTTTGGAAACTGAGGAATAAGAAGTTAGGCCCCTGACTCCGGCACCAGTTGTTTGCATTGAACACCAACTATGCCTACGGACGTAAAACAAAACAATGCATCCAACCTTTTCAGGAATATGACCCCCCGTGACCGATCGTCGAAAGATTTCGACCCCCCTGTGAAAACACTCCGACCCTCCGAACTCTGACCCTCCAAATCCAACCCCCCCAAACCCCGTCAGAATTTTAGTTGCAAGGACCACGCTCACCCACTATGATTCGTTGATTGACAGGGCATTGAGTACTACTCGTTTAGATTATCCTAACTGATTCTTGGCAATATGGAGCCAGCAGTCTTCACTCAGCGCTCAAATACGACCCTCCAAAAACTCCGCTCAGGAAGAATCCGATCATCATGGAATCCTGTACCGTCCCTTAGACCAACGGTACCATGTAGATTCTTTAGAACTAGACCCTTTCTTGTTAGAGTATTAATACGAGCTAAACTAATCAACAATTTCAACCAAGACTCGAGCTGCAGGGCATTCCCCAAATCCCAACGACACTACCTCCATCCAAAACTGACAATCTGGTAGAATGAACACTACGATCTCCACGACTACCACGAACATCACACAAACCCACATAGTTGAAGGGACGAGGAAACATCTACCCTAGGAGGAGGAAAAATAACTGGAAACAACCCATTGATTGGGAAACCCTGACATCTCCCCTCTAGGAAAACCACCTCGATGCCGTCTATGATCACACTCATGACCCAATAATACAAAAACAATCCATTTATTATCAACATGGAACACCCAGGCCCTGGTTGGAACCAACCCGATCAAGACTCAAAACTGTTCCAACTTGGGCCAGCCCTAGAGGCTCCACCTCCTAACCCCCTAGAACTACCCAACGGACCCCTCACACCAAGCATCCACACTCCACGACTGAGTCACTTAACGGACTCACCCGAAACTCCCCCGGTCTCCAAAGGACAAACACCGCCCAAGAACTGATCATGGGGACCAACCCCCTGACTAATCAAGGACGACAATGCGTCAACAAGATTCTGAGCCAGTGTAACCTCCCCCGAATGCAGTTCCAACAACTCGACAATCCGCAGCAGACAACGATTGAGTGCCACGAGGAGATCATAGAAATAACTCGATTTCGCCTGGAAGGTGTCCAGATGGGTCAAAACGTGGAAATCTGATTGAAGGCTTCCGGACCATCCGCCTCCACCACCAGGCCACTGGGGACAACACCCCATCCCGAGCAACCTAGAGGATGGTCTCTGGATGGTAACGGATCTAGGAAATGCCCCTGCACTATGGAGAGGTTAAAGAAAAAAGAAACCTAAATGGATAGACAAACCGAGGTAATCGCAAATCATGACAGCACGAGCCCGCAACACCGCCACATCAGCATCAATGCCCCACAGGCATTGCACTTCATCCTCGAGAACCCCGTCGAACTCCTCCGACGATGCCCCGGAGAGGAAAAAAATAGGAAAGAATTCCAAAACTTCCCGAAGGTTGAGGATCCATGTTCTCCATTGAGGAAAGGCCCCTCCCAGTTCTGCAAACACCCCCTTGTATAGACAAACAAACCATCAGCGCTTATCAATTAAAACATCCCAGGGAACCATCAAAGAACTCCCACAGTAATGTCCGTCTTAATTACCACTCCAATTAAAGCTTAGGACCTCGAGGGCTCGGTCCTAGTGGAGGGATACTGTAATGGCCTATGCCACCAAATCAACCCACATTAAACCCCACAACCACCCGCACTGTTTCCAGGACTTTTCTGATCACTCAAAGACTAAATAACCGATTTCTGGATGTCCGATACATATTCCAAGGTTCCACGCTTCCGAACCTCCGAAGACTCTGAAGTCAAGGTTCTGCTCCTTTGATAGACGATGTGCAGGATCATGGTGTACCTCACTCCTTGTTCTTCTTTTTATATTGCCCCTTGTACTCTCTTCCCCCCCTTGTCTTTACTCGGTAAAAGATAGTACAAGAACTAGATACATGTATATAAGCCACCAGTCAACTGGACTATTCACCAGTACGAATATCAACTTAATACTGTGTCGTAGTTTCCAATTAAGTTCCGGTAAATTTTCTGACTTTCCGAAATTAGGGACAGACGATCGAGGAGGGTGCAACACATAAGTTGAAGCCAAGTCCCTGCGACCTCGAACCACTCGTACCACCCTATACTGTGAACAGTTCCAAGACCCCTGGCATTCCCAACTTCCATCTGCTTCGATTCTGATCCCAATACCGATCCTTTGCCCCCGCCCTCAGAATATGAACTCCCCCCTCAGAAACCTTTTGGAACCCTCCGAAAACCCTTCCAGAAGTCTCTAGCTAAGTGCTGACACGTGGATTTAACACCATATTAATCCACAGGATTAAATAAGTGCCAGCAGCACTCTCATAAGTGGACCAAAGTCTGCTTAGGTAACTGGTCCAAAGACCAGAAGCCACCCTTAACAATGGGTCCAAAGACCTGTTGAATAGGTTTACTCCAAAGAGTGAACCTTAACCTTGCTACCGAAGTGGCAGGTTATCCTTATAAGTTAAATTCATAAAAACTAAGAAAAGAACTAAATCAGATAAAAATTAGAAAAGTGGAAATAAACCTAAACCAGTCTAGAACTAATAGTTTAACATCCTTAAACTATTAATTCTATATGTAATGAACGAGATGCCTGACAAGACCCTCCTTAAATATTCTCTTTAGACAAATGACCTGGATCAGAATCAAGAAAGACATTTTGTACAGCTATGTGAGATTTCATTAAATATTTATTGCAATACTCTTGTGATAACAGATTATGTGAATCTCCAGAGTACAATTTCTTAATTGGGTTCTCCATCAAAATAGCCCATGCAGGGGTATTTTTTTATCCTCCTGCATCTTGTCAGAGAACTTGACTTGCCTTGGTTAACACCAAAGTTTTGTCACAGCTTCTTGGGTTCCAAAGCACTTACCATTTAATCCCACACACCAGTGACAAGTCATTCCTCACCAGTATGTGGTCTTGGTTTGGTACATTTGGCACATTATATGGTTCACTCCCCTCATCCCACCTCCTCTATTCTTTAATATTCTTTCATTCCCCATCCTTTTCCTTACCTGTCTCCCTTCTGGATATTTGCTATTCACTTATTATTCGGTCATGGCCCTATTGTATTATGTTCGGCCAACTTTCCATTGTTCTATTCTCACCCACTTTCTCATTATTCTTTTTTTGTTTACATTCCTTATTCTATTCTTGATCATTGTGGACAATACCTCCACATGCTCTGCATACCTTATTGTTCTCTGTTCCTTATGCCACCCTGTTTCACATCTTGCTTCTTAACCTATATAAGTAGCGAATGTAAGTAGATAGTTCTTCACTCTGAATATCAACTTGGTTTACATCATCTCATCTTCCCTTCTCCTGTCTAAAGTCCCTTACTCCAGGCGACACTCTCAGCACTCTCTCGAGTCTTCCTTCTGTCCAAGTTAGTGGCATGCATGGGAAAGCAGGGCCCAATATATGAGTACATTAAAGCCTAGCCACCCCAATTGGTCTACAGGACTTGGCCAATTCCCATCCACACTATTGGCATTACCGATACCTAACACAGTGGGTCCAGACACATTTGGTGAAAACTCCATGTTACTGGCCATCCTGGAAGAAATCTGACAGGATATGTCCTACTGGGGTAGCACTCTCAACTGGATTGAAGATTGTCTAGGTCATCTAGTTGAGGCATCTGCAGGTTGCTTGGAGGCACTGAGGTGGGTTGCACAGGTCTTTACCTCAATGTTGTCAATTTTAGTAGAGGGTTGGGAAATGACCAAATGATTTTGGGGCAGTTTTCTGGTGGAGGATGTGGAGGACATGGGTGTTGGAGAGTTTGAGGAACCTGCTCCTATGTATGAGCCCAGCTAAAGAATTATTAAAATGCTTTTTAAATCTAGTTAGATAATTTAAGAAACACATCTGGTTGACCAGACTTATGGGCCTAGCTTGTTTGGGTGTATGCTGTGGAAATTGGAACCTACTTCCATTGTGTGGGTTAGCTCAGTTGTGGAGAGCCAGGAGGTCTCTTCCTCTGTTCCTTTTTACCTAGACCACTTTACTAGGTACTGGAGTTGGCATTTGTGATGTCTGTCGAGCATCAAATCCAGAATTTCCACTATCTTGTATTTGGGTTCCCTGTCTCTATCAGTGGTTGTGGTGGTTCCATGTAATCTATGAAGGGGTTGGGGATTGATGGTTCCAGCATAGAGATAGGGTAGATCAACCGCATGTTTTCTGAGAGGTGGAGGGTGTAAGATACTGGTCCTACCTGGGCTATGACTTTGTATAGTCCTAGGCATTTCTTGGATAATTTCTTAGATAATCTTGTTGTCCAGATATTGTCTTATTTGATGAAAACTTTGTCTCTGATTTTGATTTCTGGTGCTTGAGTATGGCATGGGTCTGTGGAGGCAGTGTAGCATTGTTGGGCTGCAGATATGTTTCTGTAGAGCTCTTGGTATAGTTCATCCAACTCTATGTCAAAGTCATGTGCTCTGGAGGAGGCCAGATCCCACTTGGGATGAAAGGTGATATCCAGGTGGTATCCTTTGTTGATGAAGATGGGAGAGATCCCAATCATGGCATTTGGGGCATTGTTGTATGCAAATTCCACAATTAGGAGGAGGTCTGCCCAGTTGTCCTGCTGGTAATTACAGTAGACCCAGAGGTACTGTTCCAACATTTGGTTCATTCACTTGGTTTACCCATCACCTTCTGGATGGTATCTGGAGGTGAACTGTAGCTTCATATCCACGGCCTTTGTTAGGTATCGGTAATGACAATAGTATGGATGGGAATTGGCCAAGTCCTGCAGACCAATTGGGGTGGCTAGGCTTTAATGTACTCATGCATTGTGCCCTGCTTTCCCATGCATGCCACTGATTTGGACAGAAGAAAGACCTGGGAGAGTGCCAAGAGTTTTGGCCTGAGTAAGGGTCTTCAGATGGGAGAAGGGAAGACAAGAAGATGTAAACCAAGTTGATACTCAGAGTGAAGAACTATCTACATACATTCACTACTTATATAGGTTAAGAAGTGAGATGTGTAACAGGGTGGCATAAAGAATGGAAACAATAAGGTATGAAAAATAATGTAGAGGTATTGTCCACAATGATCAAGAATAGAACAAGGAATGTGGACGAGAATAGAACAATGAAAACAAGATAACAGAAATGTGGCCAAGAATAGAATAATAGAGAGTGACTGAATATAAAACAATAGGGTTATGGTGTCAAGCTTTGGGAATGCCGAGAGGTCAGATGGGGAATGGCCAAGTCCTGCAGGCCAGAAGTAGCAGCTTTGGCTTCAACGTACTTGTGTGTTGCACTCTACTCTCTGTGCATGTCACTGATTTGCAACAGATGGGATACTTGGGAGGATGCCGATGATGCCGGCACAAGTAGAGGACTTAACAGAGGAGGAGAAGGTAGAAGGGCCTAAGCCTAGTCGACACCCAGAATGAGGAAATATATACATGCATGCCCTACTTATATAGGTTTAATAAGCGACATGTGGAATAAGGAATGTGGGACAATAAGGTATGCAGAGCATGTGGGTATTGTCCACAATGAGCAAAATTAGAATAAAGGAATGCAAATGGGAATAGAACAATAAAAGATAGAATAATAGGAATGTGGCCAGAGATAGGACAATAGGGAGTGCCCGACTACAAAACAATGGTTCCAACCAAGGATAAAACAAGAACAGGAAGTCCTGAGGTTAGGCAGGTTGAGGAATGAGGAGTAGGCATGGTGGGATTAATGGATGGTGAGTGGTATAGAGTATGTGAGGGGTAATAGATAAAAAATGTGGGTGGTAGATGTGCCAACCTGAAACCAGCATACCAAGTGATGTGCATGTGGCATGGACACTTGTACATGGACACTTGTACATGGACATAGGATGACTGCTTGGTTGGCACTGCCAAATTAGTAGGGTCTCGGTATGTGTACTTGACACATGGCTGAAAATAAAACAATGGTAAATTGTCCAGAGGTAAAGTGGGCCAAGAAATAAGGAGTGGATAGGGTGGGATTAATGAATAATGAAGGGGGAAGAGTGGATGAGGGATAGGAATAGGGAATGTGAATGGTAAACATGCTGAGCCAAGACTGACATACCAAGTGACATATGTGGGATTGGCCACTTGTGCATAGAATTAGACTAATTGTCCAGTCGGTATTGCTGAGTTACTAGGTGCTCGGTACATGCACTTGACAGTATCCCCCCCTTAGTGGCTGAACCCATAAAGCTGGTAGGCAGAGATTGAAAATAAAGTTTAGGATGCCTATTTGTGACATCACACGAAGGTTTGGGACCTAGTACCCAGACACATTTCCTATCACTGCCATCAAATGCCTGACCCAATACCATAACAACACGATGCAATGGGGTATGAAACTGACAAGGAAAATGCACAGAAGGCTAAAATGGAGGCCAAAAGGTTGGAAAGGCAGCAGAAGTGTGATATGGAGGCTGCCCAGATTGCTGAGGAGGTGGCAAAAACCAAGGCCCAGCAGAAGAGGTGGCTGCCAAACTAGCAGCAGAAAAGGCAGAGGCTAAGCAGAGGAAGCAGCCAAGGCTGCTGAAGAAAAACTGATTGCCAATGCTGCTGCTAAAGTGGCCAAGAAGGAGTGGGCTGAATTGGCCAATTGGGCAGGAACTCAGGTCCCCGAGGATATGAATGAAATGGATCCTTTTCAGGATATAGGGGAGCAGAACAAGACACCCAAAAATCAGTGTGCTGACAATGCAGAGGCTCCCAGCAGTTCAGGAGTGCTGAGGCCTCTGGTTTGTAAGAGGGGTAGGAGTGTGGAATTGGGATGCAGTAAGGGGCAAAGGTTGAGAGGAAGGGGAAGAAGTGAGGGGACAAGGGGGGCCCAGGTGAGTGGTAAATGTCTCTTTTTGTTCTTTTTATTGACTTATTTAAATAGCGCAAGGAAAAACCAACCCAAGAGTGGTTTCCATCTCTCCATCCACCTTGCAATATGTGCAAGGAATGTTGGGAGACCTGTAAGGTATGGAGAATAGGGGCCACTTGCGAGAGATGCAACAAGCAGAAGGTGGGGTGTAGCTTGGCAGCCCCTCGGCAATGAAAGGCCAAGAGCTGGGAGATGATTGAGTCAGAAAAGGAGAGTGAGGAGAGGACAAGTGAGGAGAAGTCGCACAAGGAGGAGGAGGAAGAATGGCTGAAGCAGAGGCTGAAACAGGCTGTGACATTGCAATCGAGCAAGCAGGTGGTGGGTTTATAGCCTAGTGGGCAGGCCATGGTTGTAGAAGTTCCACAGCTAGAGGGATTGAGATCTCAGTGTCCTGCTGAGATCTGAGAGGACATCCTGGAGGGGCAAGCCAGGATGAACCAACTCCTCCTGTGATTGGTGGAGGGGGTGCAATATATAGGTCAGGTGGTGGCCTTATTGGGTGAGGACCAGCACAGGGATCTGGGAGTGCCAGGAAGTGTGAGAGGTTTGGGAGGAATGGAAGAATTGGGAGGGCATGTCAGGCCTCAGTGATGCCAAAGGTGTGGGGAGGAACCAGCCAAGTCCTGCAGGCCAGTTGTAGTGGCTTGGCTTCAAACTGCTCATGTGTTGTGCCATACTTTCTGTGCATGCCACTGATTTGGAGTGAAAGAGATGCTTGGGAGGATGCCAAGAGTATCGGCCCAAGTAAAGGACTCTAGACAGAGGGAAGGAGAGCAGGAAGGCATAAACCTAGTTGATACTCAGACTGAAGAACTATGTACATGCATTCACTACTTATATAGGTTAAGAAGCAGAATGTGGAATAAGGGTGGCATAAGACATGGAGAAAAGAATAAGGTATGGAGACCATGTGGAAGTATTGTCCACCATGATCTAGAATAAAACAATAAGATGTAGATGAGAATAAAACAATGAGATATTGTCAAGTACATATACCAAGACCAGTTTATTTGGCAGTGCTGACCAAGCAGCCATCCTATGTTTACATCCAAGTGTCCATGCCACATGCGTATCACTTGGTATGCCGGTCTTGGCTCGGAACATCCACCAACCACATACCTACTCCTCACCCCTTGGCCCATCTCACCTCAGGACTTCCTGTCCTTGTTCTATCCTCAGTCACAGCCCTTGTTTTACAGTTGGGCACTTCCTATTGTCCTATCCTTGGCCACATTTCTATTATCCTATCCTTTATTGTTCTATCCCCGTTTTACATTCCTTCATTCTAATTTTACTCATTGTGGACAATAACCACATGCTCTGCATACCTTATTTTTCCACATTCCTTATTCCACATGTTGCTTCTTAACCTATATAAGTAGGACATGCATGTACATATTTCCTCATTCTGGGTATCAACTAGGCTTAGGCCCTTCTACCTTCTTCCCCTCTGTTAAGTCCTCGACTCAGGCTGGCATCACCAGCATCCTCTCGAGTATCTGTCTATTGCAAATCGGTGGCACACATGGCAAGTAGGGCACAAAGCATGAGTACATTGAAGCCAATGCCACTACTCTTGGCCTGCAGGACTTGGCCATTGTCTTCCTGACCCCTCAGCAGTACCAAAGTCCGCCAGTACCCGAAGCTTGACAGATATGGCCGATAATAAATGAGTAGGAGTGTGAGTAAAACATAGAACAATGAAACGTGGTCGAATATAAAACAATAGGGCAATGTCCAAATAATAAGTGAATAGTGAATGTCCCAAGAGAAAATGGGTGGAGGGAAGGATGGGGAAGGAATAATAAGGAATAGAGGGGGTGGGATGAGGAATGTGAACCAAATGATGAACTGAATGTACCAAGCTGAGACCAAGTACTAGTGAGAAATGACTTGTCACTGGTGTGTGGGAGTAAGTGGTGAGGATTGTTTAGTCAGTACTACTAAGTGAACCAGAACTCGGTATTGTGGGCTTGACAGTATCTGTCAAGTCCATGACACTGAGCTCTGGTCTACTCGACAATACCAACCAACCAACCCTTATCAATTAAACCCACATGCCAGAGACAAGTGGTGCATGGTCTCGGCTTGGTACATTTGGTACATCATCTGGTTCATTCCTCTCACCCCATCCCCTCTATCCTCTACTATTCTCTCATCCCCTATCCCTTCTCTTACATGTTTCTGTCAAGCCCACAACACCGAGTACCGACTCACTTGGTAATACCGACCAACCGGCCCTTACCCACATCATCTTGCACTACCGCACGGCCTCGGCTCGGTACACCCAGTATATCATATGGACAACTCCTCTCATCCATCCCTCTTCATTGTTCCTTCACCCCCTATCCACTCCTTAACCCGTTTCCCCCGAACAACATGGCGGCCACTCATTGTCCTGGCCACTGCCATTGTTTTATCTTGGGCCATCCTCTATTGTTTTATTCCTGCCCACCATTTCATTATCTTATTCTCAGCCATACTCTATTATTCTAATTCCGCTTACATTCCTTATTCTATTTCTGATCACTGTGGACAATGCCCCTATGTGGTTACTTCATACCTTATTGTCTCCATTCTTTATGCCACCCTGTTCCACATCTTGCTTCTTAACTATATAAGTAGCGGGATGTATGTAGATAATTCCTCACTCAGAATATCGATTTATTTGCACCCCTTTGTCCTGCTTCCTATTTCTACAGTCCTTCGCTCGAGCCGACGCCCTCGTCATCCTCTTGAGGCTCCTCTCACTATCCAAATTAGTGGCACGCACGGAACAGCAGGGGGCAATGTACGAGCACGTTGAAGCCTAGCCACTCCGAAACGGTTTGCAGGACTTTGTCAAGTCCATGTACCGAGAGCCGTCCGCCGGCAGTGCCAACCGAGAAATCATCCTATATCCACAACCAAGTGCCCGCGTCACATGCATAACACTTGGTGTGATGGTCCCGGCTTGGCACATCCGCCATCCACACCCCTCGGTCTGTTTCACCTCGGGACTTCCTGTCCTTGTATTATCCTCAGACACGACCCCATTGTTTTATACTCAGCCACTCTCTATTGTCCCATCTTGAGTCACGATTCTATTATCCCGTCTTTTATTGTTCTATCCCCGCTTTGCATTCCTTGTTCTAATTTTGTTCATTGTGGACATTGACCACATGCTCTGCATACCTTGTTGTCCCACACTCCTTATTCCACATGTCACTTCTTAACCTATAAAAGTAGGACATGCATGTGCATACTTCCTCATTCTGGGTATTGACTAGGCTTAGGCCCTTCTACCTTCTTCTCTTCTGTTAAGTCCTTGACTTGGGCCAGCATCCTCAGCATCCCGCCGAGTACCTGTCTGTTGCAAATACAGTGGCATGCACGGCAAGTAGGGCGCAACTGTCAAGCGTCGGATACTGATGGACTTCGGTACTGCCGAGGGGTGTTGTCGAAAGGTCGGGCGGACTATGGCCAAGTCCTGCAGGCCAAGAGTAGTGGCATTGGCTTCAACGTACTCGTGCATTGTGCCCTACTTGCCGTGCATGCCACTGTATTTGCAACAGACAGATACTTGGGGGGATGCTGAGGATGCCGGTGTCAAGATTCGGTGACGCCGAGGTATCGGTTAAGTCCTGCAAACCGTTACGGGGTGGCTAGGCTTCAACGTGCTCTTGCGTTGCGCCCCGCTCTTCCATGTGTGCCACTAATTTGGACAGCGAGAGGAACCTTGAGGGGATGCCGAGGGCGTCGGCTCGAGCGAAGGACTTTAGAAATAGAGAGCAGACAAAGGGGTGCGAATCAATCGATATTCTGAGTGAAGAACTATCTACATACATCTCGCTACTTTTATAGTTAAGAAGCAAGATGTGGAACAGGGTGGCGTAAGGAATGGAAACAATAAGGTATGAGGCAACCACATGGAGGCATTGTCCACAGTGATCAGAAATAGAATAAGGAATGTAGGCGGTATTAGAATAATAGAGTATGGCTGAGAATAAGATAATGAAATGGTGGGTGGGAATAGAACAATAGAGGGCGGCCTAAGATAAAACAATGGCAAGGGCCAAGATAATGAGTGGCCGTCATGTTGTTTGGAGGAAACGGGTAAAGGAGTGGATAGGGGGTTTGAAGGGACAATGGAAGGGGGTGTACGAGGGGAGTGGTCCATACGATGTACCGGATGTACCGAGTCGAGGTCGTGCGGTGGTGCAAGATAATACGGGTGAGGGCCGGTTGGTCAGTATTCCCGAGTAAGTCGGTACTCAGTGTTGTGGGCTTGACAGCCGGCCTGAGTTGAGGACTTAACAGAAGAGAAGAAGGTAGAGGGGCCTAAGCCTAGTCGATACCCAGAATGAAGAAGTATGTACATCCATGTCCTACTTATATAGGTTAAGAAGTGACATGTAGAATAAGGAATGTGGGACAACAAGATATGCAGAGCATGTGGTTATTGTCCACAATAGATAAAATTAGAATAAGGAATGCAATGTGGGGATAAGACAATAAAGGACAGGATAATAGAATGTGTCCAAAGATAGGACAATAGGAGGTGCCAGACTATAAGACAAGGCTGGTAACCGAGGATAGTACAAGGACAGGAAGTCATGAGGTGAAACAGACTGAGGGGAGGGCGTGTGGGTGGTGGATGTACCGAGCCGAGACCGGCGTTCCAAGTGATGTGCATGCAACATGGTTGCTTGGACGTGAGACTAGGATGGTTGCTCGGTTGGTACTGCCGACGGATGGGTATTGGTACGTGGACTTGACAGTATCCCCCCCTTAGCGGCTGAACCCATGAAGCCGGAAATTAAAAATTTTAAGGTTTCGGGAACGCCTAAACGTAATGGCGTGGGTTCTTTTTGGGAAAGCCCCGGTTCTTCATCAACCGCATCAATCAGCCCGACAAATGCAAAAGAATCCTCCAAAACAGATGAGTGCTGAGGCCGAAAATATCATGCCAGGGCCCGAAGGGAGTCAGAACGCTTCTAGGCATGGTCGGGAAGCAGGTGATACAGGGTTTGACATCCCCCAAGCCATCGATGGTACGAAGGGGTTGGGTGCGGAGGGTGCCTTAGTAGGGGTGGTCGATCCAGCGTCTTATGAGGTGGTTACTACAGGGAGGTTGATACCAGCAGTCTGGGAGGCCGCTGATGATGCGGAGGAGGGTCTGGAGGCCGACGATTCGAGGAATGGATCGGGCGGGTGGACGGGAGACTTTGGGACCTCAGGAGGCCCGATGATTAACAAGTGGAGATGGAGTAACAGTGTGGGGGTGGGGCCCAGTGCGGGATTGAGTATGCAGGGAAGAGGATCACAGGTGAGTGGTAGTGTGTCCTGTTTCTCCTTATTGCTAACGGGTCCTTTTTAGTGGAAGAGCGGGTCGACCTGGGGCAAGGTCTGCCCCGTAGACCCGGGCATGGGTGCAGAAGCCATCTAACCAGCAGGTGGGGAGGCTGTTGTGGGAGGGGGAACCCCCATGGAAGAGGCCAAAGCGGGCCTGTACTCAAAAGCTGAGCTGAACGGCTGCCGAAATGGAGGTGCCATTGGCCGGGGGGTCGGGACAGAAACGGGTGAAAAAGATGGGGAGGTCAGATAGGCTGGAACGGATAGAACGGAGACTTGGGGATATGAACAGGAGGATACAGAGTATGGGGAATGTGATGTTGGTTCTTCTTGAGGGCAATTCGGGTTATTCGGGAGACCTGAAACTGCGGGAAGAATTAAAGAGTGTGTTGCAAGAGGAGGAGGAGGTGGAAGAGAAAGGGAGGAAAGAGGAGGAGGAGAGGAATGAGGATGAATATGTGGAAATAGATTAGGGGAAAATAATAAATTGTATAATCAATTTTTTGAAAGAAGAAAATCAAAGAAATCAAGGGGAAGAGAAATACAACAAGTCGGAGGTGCCGAGGTGTTCGGCATCTCGGCTGTATTATATTGGTGGGAGAGGAGGTGGCGGATAGACTGGGACAGATGTTTTGTGAGGGGAATAGGGGTGGAATGAGGGTGGAATGAGGGGGTATTTTTTCGGGATTAAAGGTGGTCGTAGGGTCATAAGCGGAGTGGTTGGAGAAGGATCGGGGAAGAGGGGGACATGATGGGTGATGGAATGGAACGGAGGGAGTGGAGAATGGGACAGAAGGTGATGGACAGAATGGAGGGTGAAAAATGGGGGAGGTTTTCGGGAGAAGGACGTCCTCGGGAGGGGAGTTTGTGCAGTTTGAAAGGTTTCTAGCTGGTCGCCACCCCCCCCTTTTAGGTAGACGTCCCACCGTCTACTAAATGTGTCGGCCTCTAGCCAAGAAGAACAGAGGAGGGTCGAAAATGCATATGACATGCATATAACCCCATGTTCAGGTGTTTGTCAAGGAATGCATGCAGGGTTTCTAGTTCTGACTATGACAGCAAGTATAGGGATGGATGAGGAATCTTGGCACCATCTTCCAGGGTGATCTTAAGATCATAGGATCGGTGGGGTCCTAGAGTGTCAGCTTTTGTTCTACTGAAAACATCAGCAAATTCATGATACTCTTTTAGGACATTTTCCAGGTCAACCGGGTCGAGGGGAATGGATGGAACAGATGAGACCTTGGCTGATTGTGCCAAAGATGGAAAACTTGCAAACCTTCTAGTTTGCAGGTGCATGCAAAGGTGGCTGCATTGACTAGGGTCATTCACAGAGCTTCTAATTTCAGAGAGGATCCTGGTTGAGGCTGTGGAGCAGTGGCAGGTTCTGGCTGAACTGAAGCCATCAGGACACACCTAGGGTAATTAGCAGTTTTTCAGAACAGAATACTGCCCAATACCCAATCAATCAATGGATTGTAGCAGGTGAGCCAGTTGTGACCAAGTACTACTGACACAGATGAATCTAGTGACATGACATATATATGGATGGACTGTAATTGTCATGACTGAAATTTGATCAGCAGTTCTACAGATTTGGTAATGACCAAGTTAGTAGTGCCATCAAATAATTTAAGGGGAATTGAGTCAATGGAAGTAGTTGGGATTTTATGTTCCTAAACATAAGAGGCTTCTATGAAGCAGTGAGTAGAGCCTGAATCAATTACACATTTTAAGAGGGGTCACCAAGGAACTTGGCACCAAAAAAGAAGATAGAGGGATTATCAAAGAATTAGGATTAAGAAGGGCAGAAGCATTGAGCTTAACCTCAGTACTAGCACTTGCAGAGTCAATGCAACTCCTAGTGTGCTGGGGAGCTGGAGAGTTGCTGACTAGTTTTTTGACTCGGCCACCTCCACTGATTTCTCAGCTTTGATACCCAAGGTGCTAGTCACCTTGCAGGGAGCAGATCTAGATTGTGGGGGCATAATCATTAAGAGATAAGAGGCACAGGAACTAGTGTAAGTCTGAGTATACTGTCATCCATTGGTAATGCCGAAGGTGTGGGCAGGAACTAGCCAAGTCTTGCAGGCCAGTCGGAGTGGCTTAGCTTCAATGTGCTTGTGTGTTGTGCCCTACTCTCTGTGCATGCCACTGATTTGGAATGAAAGAGATGCTTGGGAGGATGCCAAGAGTATCAGCCCAAGTAAAGGACTCTAGACAGAGGGAAGGAGAGCAGGAAGGCATAAACCTAGTTGATACTCAGACTGAAGAACTATGTACATGCATTCACTACTTATATAGGTTAAGAAGCAGAATGTGGAATAAGGGTGGCATAAGACATGGAGAGAAGAATAAGGTATGGAGACCATGTGGAAGTATTGTCCACCGTGATCAAGAATAGAACAGTAAGATGTAGACAAGAATAAAACAATGAAATATGGCTGATAATAAATGAGTAGGAGTGTGAGTAAAAATAGAACAATGAAAGGTGGCTGAATATAAAACAATAGGGCCATGTCTGAATAATAAATGAATAGTGAAAGTCCCAAGGGAAAATGGGTGGAGGGAAGGATGGGGAATGAAGGAATAATAAGGAGTGAAGGGGGTGTTTTGGAACCCGAGAAGCTGTGACAAAACTTTGGTGTGAACCAAGGCAAGTCAAGT
>QLPG01024773.1:0-11571 GCA_003314385.1 Gomphus sp. MG54 | reverse complement strand
ACCTTTCGACAACACCCTTTCGGCAGTACCGAAGTCCGTCAGTATCCGGCTCCTGACAGTGGGGCACCCAGGTGCAGATGGTAGAAGTCGGCGATAAGGTCGGGGGCCTGGACATTGCTTTTGTTCTCCCGTGAATTCTCTTTGTAGCCATAACCTTTCCATTTGATAAGGAATTGTAGTCAATTCGCTCTCATCCGGCTGTCGAGTACTTGTTCGACTTCGAAGTGTTCCTCTTCATTGACAAGAATTGGCTGCGGTGGAAAGGGCTGTCGCCTACCTGGGATGGGGTCTGCTAGGGCTGGGGTGAGTTTAACGACGGGGAAGACCGGGTGAAGACAGCTCAAGGTCTTCGGGAGACAAAGTCGGTATGCATGAGACCCCACTCGTTCCTCCACAAGATAGGGGCTGAGTCACCTGTGCACTAGTTTCTTGGACGGCCGATTAGTACGAGTGTCACTAGCATCAAGGTACACCTTGTTGCCTGGGACAAATGTTGGTGTCAGCTGGCACCTACGGTTGTAATAAGTCACCATATCATCCTTTGCCTTTACCAGGGTCGCCTTCGCTTCCAAAAGTGCTCCCTCCATCTGCTCCTTGAACTCGTTTACAGACTCAAGGCACAATGGGGGTTGGTGTGGTTCAAATCCCATCTGTGGGTGTCTACCCGTGTCTAGCAAGAAGGGGGACTCACGGGTCGAGGCGTGAACGTGGTTATTGTACTGGAATTCGGCTAGGGGTAGGAGGTCATCCCAGTCATCTTGCCTCTCATTGACGAAGAGGCGCAGGTACTGTTCTAGTTCTTGGTTCACTCGTTCAGTCTGACCATCCGTCTGTGGGTGGTAGGCCGTAGAGGCTGCCAAGCAAATGCCTAGCAAGTGGTAGAGCTCCCACATGAACTTGCAGACAAACTGCACTCCTTGGTCGGACACCACCACCCTCGACAACCTGTGCAGCTTCCAAACGTGGTGTAGGAAGAGTCATGCTGCTCTGGCCACCGTTACTGTCGTGTAGGTCAGTATGAAGTGCGCCCGTTTTGATACCGAGTCTACCATGTTCATCATGGCATCGTACCTGTGCACATCGGGGAGCTCCACTATGAAGTCTACACTTATGGTATCCCACCGTGTCTTGGGGATTGGGAGCGGGTGGAGTTCCCTGACCGGTCATTGCCTCTGGACCTTCGTTTGTAGTCACAGGTCACATGTCTTGGTGTACTTGCCGATGTATCGAGACATGTGAGACCACCAGTAGTTTCGGGAGACAAGTTTGAGGGTCTTCCAGTGACCGGGATGCCCGGCCACCTTGGAGTCGTGGTGATGGGCTATGATCCATTGCCGGAGGCCTCCCACATCTGGAATGTACGCCTTCCCTCAGAAGGTCAACAACCCATCGGCCTCCACCCATTCAGCCGAAACCAACGACCTCCCTCCTGCTTCCCGCAGTTTCCTCACCACCTCCGCTACTTCGTCCTCTAGTGTCCCTCCGGTCAGCACCCTCTTCAGTTCTCGGGTGATCCCTTGCTCTTCCCCCTCCAGCACCACTCCTTCTAGGGCCCGTATCATGAACAGCTCTGGTTGGAGCAAAATTAGGTCTCTATTGTTGCCTGCACCCAATCCATGGTCTGACTGATGCAAAAGCACATTGGACTTCCCCATCGCTACTCCAGGTCTGTGCCGCAGGGTGAAGTTGAAACATGAGAGGTAGAGGGACCAGCGGGCTTGTCGCTGGTTCAACTTCTTCGAGGATTGGAAGTACTCTAGGTTCTTGTGGTCGGTTCATATCTCGATGCAGTGTTCAGTGCCCTCCAGGAAGTGTCTCCACTCCTCCAATGCCTGGATGATAGCGAGCATCTCCTTATCGTGGATCTCATAGTTCCTCTCCACTGGGGAGAGGCTCTTCGAGTAAAAGGCAATCGGGTGCCACTTGCCATCCTCGTGTAACTGCTGCAAAAGGACCGCCCCCATGGCTATGTCAGAGCTGTCCGCTTCTACTTGGTAGGGGCAGGTATTGTTGGCAAACCCAAGGATGGGCACCATTGTGAACTTTGTCTTGAGCCCTTCGAAGGCTGCCCATTCCTCGTCTCTCCACTTCCACTTTGCATCCTTCTTCACTGCTGTAATGAAGGGGGTATTTCCCCACATCTCAGTCACCGCATTTGCTGCATACACTGTATTTGTGTCACGTGCTGTCACATGCCATATCCAGAACACATATGCCTCATGACCAACATGTCAATTCTCACACGTCTCCAGGAAGGGACGTGCGTAGATAGTTGTACTATATAATAAAAACATGTACTAGAATAAAAATACAATCAAAAATATTCCCCAAAAACATTATTCTCTCTATTTCTCTTGTCCTCCCCTAAAGGCAAGTAAACTATAATTCAATGATTTCTAGAGATTAAAAGTCTCAAGGCATCTAGTCTTGACTAGCACTTGCAGATCAAATTCTCTTTTTCCTTTTCCATTCACATTAAATTTTTATCACACAAGGTTCAAAAATAAAATAAAAATAATCATAAAAATCATCATATTCCAAACAACCTCACACCCCACAAGGAATATCACATATCACCACCATCTAATTACTCCATAGTAACAGGGGCAAGTGCCAACACCTCTGACCAGCCATATATTGGGGGCAAGTGTCAACACCTCTGACTGCCTGAAAGGGGCAAGTGCCAACACCTCTGACCAGCCACATACTGGCGGCAAGTGCCAACGCCTCTGACCACCTGAAAGAACAGTGAACCGTGAATGGATGAAATATGAGAGGAAGTGAAATGACAAACAAAGTAATCAGCATAGGATTGACACCGGTTAACAGAGGAAGGACTTACCACGCAGATGGTGTTGGCACCTTACCAGGGCCCGGATACAAAGACATTGGAGACCAGACAGGAACAATGAGAGAGACAGCAAAGAAAGGAGATGTTGAGAGAAAAGCATGAAGAGATTGAGGATGGTTTTATGAGATGAAACAAGGAGCTTACCCGTTGCCAATGAGCATATGGATGCAGAGACACAGACACACAGACACGGCAGATTTACCGTGATTGCCACCAGCAGATCCATCAATGCGAGCTATGGCCATGCAGACGATGCGAGTAGAGCAATTGACAGAAGAAGGGTTGACAGCAGCCGCAGATGATTTACCTGCGAAGCCTATTGAAGCCGGCTATATGAACAAGGCTGTGATCGAGATTGAGCCATTGAGGCCACCAGCAATGAGCGAGGAACTGGGCATGGACCCAACCATTACCCATGTGGACATGACCCACATCGAGAAGAAGATCGCCATACCACCGCCAAAGAGCCACAAGGAAGAAGGACCACATATCGCAGTGAGAGATCTGGAAAGGGCCGCATGATAAATACGAAGGGATGCTGATCATTGGATCAGTGCAAACGGGAAACGTCGAAAGGGATATTATAGAGGAGGCAGATGGAAGAGTCAGTGAGGCCTCAAAGAAGAACAGATATGCAACTTACCCGCTGCCAATCGAGACGAAAGCCCATACCACCTCTGATTGAAATGTCAAGATGGATGAGTACAGAACCGGCATGAGCGGATTGTGACACATTGCACGCTACAGAGAACGATCAAATGAGAGAATTAGCCAAAGCCCTAGACTCCAGGCGAACTGCAAAACTTACTGCCACTGAGACAAAAGCTGCTGTACCACTGCCGACCGCTGCAATGAAAGGGGGCCACCGACCGCCATGCATATATAGACAAAAAGCGATGCACCACATACCATTGAACATATAGTCATGGAGGAGCCATTGGAGAAGCCATACCATCCACAGAGCATGCGGAACCTGTTGTAACATCGAGAGGGCCGGACGCATGCATCCAGGTCGAGAACGAGCATACACAAGTGTTGTGTTTGTTGTACGGCCAGCAGAGCCCTAGCTTTAGCTTTAGCCCAGTATCACCACCGCCATCGAACAAGATGATGGCAGATGATGCAGAACACCCGAAAATGTGTCATGTGACACAGTCACGCGCATATGGGGATGCAACGTCCCTCACAACGCGTTCACGCTTGACTCAACCATCACAAATGACACCACCACCATCCTACATCCATCAACCCCCATCTACACATGTTGAAGGGGCGTATGTCATGTTTAAAGGGGTGTGCATACACATGTTTAAAGGGGAACCCATACACATGTTTAAAGGGGCACACATACACATGTTTAAAGGGGCACACATACACAGACTTCAAGGGGCCCAAGGCCCATTTCTTTCACCCCTATCATCCTCACCACATCACCATACATATGCAGACCCCGTCAAATCCTCGTTACTTGGAATCGACAGGGTCTGAAGGGGCGTGTTGTAACGAAGAGGGTATTTCCCCACATCTCAGTCACTGCATTCACTGTGTACACCGTATTTGTGTCACATGCTGTCACATGCCATATCCAGAACACATACGCATCATGACCAACATGTCAATTCTCATGCATCTCCGGGAAGGGATGTGCGTAGATAGTTTTACTATATAATAAAAACATGTACTAGAATAAAAATACAATCAAAAATATTCCCCAAAAACATTATTCTCTTCTCTCTATTTCTCTTGTCCTCCCCTAAAGTCAAGTAAACTATAATTCAATGGTTTCTAGATTCACAAGTTCGAACAACGGCCTGGCGTGGTGCAAAAATCTCTTGATGAACCTCCGATAGAAATTGGTGAAGCCCAGGAAGGCCTGCACCTCTTTCCAGTTTGAAGGAGTCGGCCAACCCATGACTCCTTCCACATTGACGGGGTCCATTTCCACCTTACCATGAGATATAATGAGGCCCAAGTACTCGATCCTGGTCCATTCAAACTCACACTTCTCCAGCCAAAGGTAGAGTTTGTGGACCCTTAGTCGTTCAAGGACCTCCTGAACAACTCATCGATGGTCTTCAAGAGTCTTAGTGAAGATGAGGATGTCATCCAGGTACACACACACGTGTCCCTCCATTACGAGGTCCTGGAAGATGTTGTTCATCATGGTCGGGAATGTCGTGAGGCTATTAGTGAGGCCGAAGAACATGACAAGGGGCTTGAACAGTCCCCGGTTTGTGCAGAACACCGCCTTCCACTCGTCTCCCTCCTTAATCTGTACATTATTGAACCCCCATCGCACATCCAACTTGGTAAAGTACTTGGCTCCTCGAAGTTGCGCAATGAGCTCTGAGATGATGGGAAGGGGGTACTGGTTCTTCACCATCATTGCATTGAGTACCCAATAGTCCTGGACCAGTCGGAGGGAGCCATCTTTTTTCTTGATGAAGAACACAGGGCTTCCCATGGGGGATTTCGAGGGGCAGATGCATCCCATATGCAGGTTCTCCAGTAAGAACCCGTCCAGTTCTCGCTGTTTGCTCGGAGAGAGAGGGTACACTTTACAGGCCAAGAGTTTCGCTCCGGGCTCCAATTCGATTGCATGGTCCCACGTCCTCTGCTTGGAGAGAGAATTGAAGGACTCCTTCTCGAAAAGATCATTAAAGTCTTGGAGATAGGGTGAGATTGTCCCTTTCTCTTTGAGAGGGGTACTCCGGAGGGCCCATTTGGCCAATTGCTGCGCAGTTGTGGCAGCGATCGGAACATCCAGGGGGGCCACAGTTGCAAAAAGATGATCACCTGGTTCGAGGAAGGGCATACTGTCGTCGATACCTTTGCCATCTTCTGACTCATTGGTCATCATGCCTGGCAAAGGGCCGGTCCAAAGAGTCCGAACTGCCATTTCTCCCGATGTTCTTTCTCTGGCTTAACCCGGCAGGTGTGGCATTGGGCAGAGCACCGGCTTAGCATTCTTGCATATGCCAGTTGACTTTGGGGTTATGATTGCAAAGCCAGGGATAGCCAAGGATCATGTTGTGCTTCCCCAGATTGGTCACAGCAAACACTGCCCGTTCCAAGTGGTCTCGGTAGCGTAAGATCACATCAACAATGTGTCGGATTGCTCCTCCCTCATTTGGGGTACCGTCGACATTGTACACTGGTGTGGGTCAAGTTAACAGGTGCAAGTTCAATCTTTCGGCGATCGCGAACTTCCGGTCTATGAACAGTCCTGTAGCTCCGCTGTCTAGTAGGGCAGTTACTCCCTTAACCTCAGCAGTGTCGGTAGTCTGTATCTCTACCTTGAGGTTCAGGGAATTTGGCGAGGGGGTGGAAGCCACTATGTAATGTTTTGGGAGACTACGTTCCCAATGTTTCAACCTAGGAAGGGGGGATGGTGGTTTCAGTGGAGTCGGTTTGGGAGTGTCTGTATTGCTTACGGCTGAGGCATCATTGTCTGAATCCCGAGTTGTATTCTCCATATCAGAGTCTATAGACAGAGCAGCAAAGCAATTAAACAAGGGCAGCGAGCACATCCTTCACTTGCTGCCTTGGGCAAAATCCCCCAAATCCACATCTCCAACCTCCCCTGCCTCGTTGGTCTCTCAAAGGTCCACGGAGACCATCCAGTACTCTAGCATCTCTTCACGCTCTTCTGCCGTCATGAAATGCACATCATATGCATGAGGGCATTCTTGTGCAAAGTGGCCGGCCTTGCTGCATCATCGGCACATGAGTGGCAGAGGATACTGCCGCCTGGTTGCGTCAACGTCCATCGGTGCGGGCCCAAGGGGTGGCATCGGGGGAATGAGGGCCGACGATGTTCGGGGGGGAGCAGGCGCTGCTTTCTTGGTTGAGGGTTCGATGGGCTTTCGGCTAGGCTGTGGCACTGAGGCATGTAGTGATGGGAATCGAGGCCCCTGAAAGGCTTCGTTCACTGCGTGTGTGAGGGCCACTGCTCGTGGTGCAGTGTACCATGCCAAGATGTCATCATCCTTTGGTCTCCCATCTAGCATCAGCACGATGCAACTTTGGATAGTGGGGTCAAGGCCTCATCAAAACTTCATGACGATGGACCGTCCATCCGTGTATTTGGCCTTTCCAACTAAGTCTTCGAATTGGTCAATATACTTGTCGACCGAACACTTGCCTTGGTGGTACTGGCACGACTCTAATTGGTTTTCTGCCTCAGTGGCCTCATGCAGGGGGTAGAAGTGTTCATGAAAGGCTTCCGCAAAGGCCTTCCAGTTGGTGTAGAGCAGCCTGCATGTTTTTGCTTCATGTGTGAACACTTGGCTAGAGAAGGTCGCTGCTCTCCCTGTCCCTTGTTATATCACTCATGTCTTTCATCTGTGATAGTGTAGGTGTATATGGCTGTGTCTTGCTTTTTCTTCTTTACTCCACTGTGTTCAACACATATATCCCAGGAAAGAGGTACACTGATAGTCAATGTAGACTTTGGTTCATTCATGTTATGCCAATTACCCAGTTGATAGCTCGGTAATTGGCATAACGTTGGAGGACGGAAGTTACATTGACTATCAGTGCGCCTATTTCCAGGGAGGTAAATGTAATAAAACACTAGAACTAGAAGTGGATGAAATATGAGCAATGCAAACCTGTTTTGGAAGGTGTGCTACTTACTCCGGGAATTGCAAACGGATAGGATATAGCAAGAACCCAATCCAATAGTGCGGCAACCGTGTCATCATCGAATAGTGACACTTCCCAATGAATGCGCCGCTTGACTGGGGGGTCCAAGAGAGTCTTGTGCCAATCAAACAAGTCATACACATACCGCCGCTGCCTGGAAGCCATGCGACTTCAATCTCCCCGCAGCTGAGTGGGAGAGAGAAGACGCACATCTGCCCGGGAGAGGAAGCGTCCAAGACAATCTTGTGCCAATCAAGTAAGTCATACACATACATCCGGGGCTGCAAGTCACTTACTATCTTTCAATTCTCCTCAGCTCCGAACCTCCTCCAGACACCTACGGAGGACCTTGGACTATGCCGGATGTAGCGAGTGACATCCTGACCGGCGGAACCCTTGGGCACGCTGACACTGCTATGAACAACGATGTGCCTGTCAATGTACTCCCATACCTTATATATGGGCGTACCGCACTCCTCGCGGCGATGGGGGTAAAGTATTGAAGGAGATTGAAGGGCCAATCCTCAAGGAATTTGAACTTCATCATTTCTTTCAACCCTACCACTTGGTAATCGTGGGCAAGTTAAAAAGAACTCAGATCTTCCTGAACTGTATCCTGATCATAAACACGATGGTAAGCGGGAAAGTGAATTGTTGTTGTCACGATAAAGGTTTCTCACCTGTTCAAAAACGATCCGTCTCATCTAGCATCCAGACCGATGTTGATTAGCACGAATGAATGGGTTTCATTGAGAATTGGCGGGCTCCTGGCGGGTTCGACGTATTGCGTGACAAGCTTCATGGAAGTCAGTCAACGCTCTTCTGTAGGTGTCGGGATGCGGGCGGGAGCTGAGGAAGATTGTGAGGAAGTAAGTGACTTATAGCCAGCGGCTATAAGTCACTTACTTCCTCGCAATTTCAAGGGTACGAGACGGCATTCAGGTCATATGTCGCTCACCAAACCCGCCAGAGTCATCGGAAGAACGATGACGCTGACAGATTTGGTGAGGGACATCGTGGCCTGAATGCCGTCTCGTACTCTTTGGGATGCCGACACTGCACTGTCCAACAATTTACATGGCAATAGTGCTACTACCAAGCACAGGAGTGACGCAGGTGATGGCCAGCCTGGATAGGTCCTCGTGCAGCTCGTTCGGGAACGTCCAGTGCAGCTCGTTCGGGAACGTCTAGTGCAGCTCGTTCGGGAACGTCTAGTGCAGCTCGTTCGGGAACGTCTAGTGCAGCTCGTTTTGGAACGTCCAGTGAAACTCGGTTGGGAACGCACAGTGCAGCTCGTTTGGGCATGCCCAGTGAAATTCGGTGGCGCACGCCCAGTGGAGCTCGGTCGGGAACCTCCAGCGCTTCTCGGTCGCCTACCTCCAGGGTTCCTAGTTCTACAGTTGCAAGCACACAGCTGGATGGGACACGATTAGTGCCGCAGATGGTGGTAGAGAGATGGATGTTGGTAGTCCACTTGCAGCTGAGGGGGGGAGAGAAGTCTTTCTTGCAACCCCACCACCTGGTACTTGGGCGAGTTGACAAAGACTCGGATCCTCCTGACCGTATCCTGATCACAAAGACGATTGTAAGCGGGAAATTAATTTTTTGTTATCACGATAAATGTTTCTCACTTGTATCAAAACACATCCGTCTCATCTAGCATCCAGACGCATGTAGATGTCCACGATGGGATGGAATTGGCGGGCTCCTGGGACTCTCGCTGGTTCGACGTATTCCGTTGGCATCTTCGTGGATGTGAATCAACGGGATGTAGTATGTAGTAACAGGGAATACGAGTGGATTCACTATGGATAAGTGTTGGAAGGTGGCAGAGGGACTAACCCGGTCTCCCATCCATCCATTGGTAAACAAGGTGGCAATCGACTTGAGGTGCAATAATTTGACCATAGCACATAGAGAGATTTAATGTCGATTCCATGATGGGTTTTGCTGTCAGTGGGGGGATCGCACTATGAACTCGGTCGCTCATTATATATCCCTACGCGCGGAGTTTCAAAACAGAGGTGGAATCCTCGAACTCTATTATCATCTTCCCCCAAGTTATCCAGTTGCTATTCGCTAGCCTCTGCGATGTCATTGAGACTCACACCTCTCGCTTTCCTTGTATCCACCTACACCAACGAAGTGGCGAATCTCCCTCTGCGACTACCATAGCCCGCAATAGTAGCACTTGAATTCTTTATCACGCTACCAATGAGTTTCCTCTCATTGGTCAACTGGTTAATGAAGTTCCTTCTAGAATGTTCTTTTCCCGTGTCCGCTGTCAGGATCTATACACCCGAATTATATAATTGACTGCTTCTCCATACTTTAGATTCACCGCCTTCTTCTTTCTCGCATACATTGGGCCTTCACTCTACCAAAACACGTTTCCCAGGCCTCGCCTACCTGTCCAGATCGCGACCGTGCCGCCGTTCCTGTACATTACAACCCCTATCCTTCGGACGTTCTTTGCCGACATTGTTTTCCACGAGGATCGCTCCGCGCGTAAACCTACGCAGCTTGCGGAGTTCGTGATAAATCAATATTTGGCGTCTCTATTCCCCATTAATATATCTTGTGTGTGATGTATTTGACAGCCAAACTTGAATTTAGATCTGTCACTTCTTTGTTTCAGATCGTGCAGGGATTATATTGCACTGCTTCTCTGTGAGGACACAAACGCCAGGTTTGCTATTCTTGGACCCTTTGTTGACCTTCACCTCGGTGTTATCTCTCCGTGGCTAGGTATTACCGGTGTACCGGTCACTCATATGGAGAGGATTACACGGTGATGCGCTTGGTCATCGAAAGAGCCAACCATTTTCTTCAAAACGTCATCATATCTGTAGTCTACTGGGTCCGCTCACATATCGAGTTCGAGATTCCTCGAGTTTCTTGAGCTTGCGTAAGAACATGCAGATGTGTTGATCCACGACATTTTGAGTGTCAGCCTAGCCTCTGGTTCAGCCCTAACTTTCTTAATATCATTCATTGTCTATTTGTTTGCTTTTTGTTTCCCTCTGCCCGGTCGCGGATCAGAATTTTTCCTGGTGCTAATGTGTCGATGACGACAATGTTCCGTTATGTTCTTCAGATTATTACCTTGTTTGTAGTGGCTTGTGGCTTGTGGGTTATGAACATCGTTTTGTATTGTTAATTTCGTCTTGTGGGTGTCGCATCATCTACCTTCTTCCACCAATACAATATTCCCCCCCTTCTGTCGCAGTACGCGCATCGCTACCGACACAGCACATTCGCAACCACAACGGGCTGCCCCAGCGAATGTACCTGTGCGTGATAAGTATATGTTCAGCGGGTCAAGTCAAATAAGCTCATTCATCGAGCTAATGTGACACTCATGGTGGATGACACGTAATGATGGTCCACAAAAAATCCAATATTCCGTTTGCCCAGAATTTCGGTTTTGTCCTCGCGGACTTCCTGCATTTCAGCATCCAGCCCTCGAGCGTCGTTCTCAACAGCAAGCATCAATGGCAATGTGTCTATGATGACAAGCTCTTATTACCCTGTTTATGATGTCTTTTGTCTTACATCCTTTCGATATCCTTGTGCTTATTAACATCGTAGCTGTAGCCTCAACTACGTCCCTTCATCTATAAAATATTCTCCGCCCCACGAAAACTGTACACACTCCTAGCTAAAGCACAGCATACTCACGACGACAACAGGACAGCTTCGACCATGGCACCCGGGACTGATAAGGATACAGTCGGCGGTTAATTCGACTGGCTCACCGAGTTCAAAGAAGCTTATTTTCCGTGTGTTCGTGGTAGATGACATGGTCCACGACGCGTAATCATGGCCCTAGACCAAATATTTTATTTTATTTTCTGGATGGTTACCACTCCCCAACATCGCCCATGATTTTTAGGAATTATGTCCGGGTTCCTATCCTGGCTTGGTCCGGAGACCGTAGTCTTATGCTTCCCGTCACTTTCTATGTTGTCTACACCACCAATCAGCTATTCTCATGACGACTACGGGTGGACGCCTGACCATATAACCCGTTGTAACCGTACCCTAAAAGGTTCAAGTTGAAGAATATCGAC
>QLPG01024753.1:0-10504 GCA_003314385.1 Gomphus sp. MG54 | reverse complement strand
CGCAAGTTACCAGAGGAGCTTGCGAAGCGTGTTGATCGGTATTTTGAAGTAAGAACGACCCAGTTTCGATTGCCTGCAAAGGAGGCGGATGAGAGTGCATATTGGAAGAGTGTTGCAGGACATGAAAAGCTCAGAGAGGTTTTGACAACGGGTAAGTGCATATTATCCATAGAAAAAGCTCACGTTTAATCTACGTTCCCAGAGATGAAGGGTATTGTGCGATACCCGGCTACTGTACAGACAGTAAAAGGTCTGGTTAGTGCTGGTCTTGGCAAGAGCATTCGTTATGGCAGCGGGAAGATTGCAAAGTGGTGGAAGGGCGGCAGTGGCTCTGCGGGAACGAAGGCATAATTTATTGATTGTAGGTGGTGGCATCATGTATCGTATACTGGATGACTCTTGAATCAAACTTAATCCCCGAGCATGGGCTTCTAATCTAAAGTACTCCGGCATTCCTGTCTGGTAAATATATCTTAGAAAATCATTGGTTTGACTTTCGGAGCAAGAATCTAAGTGGGTGACTTCAATAATCACATGTTGTCAGAAGTCAACAACCATCATACATAACGGGCCATACATCATGATCATGTGTGCAAACTCATACGGTGTGTAGCTGGAAATTTCTCGGCTCGCAACTTGCCTCTCTCTGATAGAAACCATCATTCATTCGTGGAGGTTTCTAGCATGTAAAAAATCCGTGCGGATAAAAGGAGTGACATGAAATTTCCCTCCCTGCAGTGAGACTGAGCCCCCCCTAGTGGACTTTGCCATCATGACTCTGTTATTTTTCACTTTGCTATGTGTTCTGATGGTGCTGGTGAGGGCATTTTCGCCACAGTACCGAGCGTGTCAGCTGCAGAAACCTGTGGACACTTCGCCATTGGTGGGGTGCCTTAATGGAACGTTGTTCGTGTCTCAGACCGACTGTAGAGCGCATTTTAAGAGCGTTCAGGCTGCTGTGTTGTCATTGTGTGTGTTTTTTAAATTATTTGTATATGTGCTTTACTTTATTTGTTTCCTTCGTTTTTATTTTTATTTTTATTTTTTATGAATTTTGTGTGTTTTCTATGTACTATAAATCACTGATAACCCACCC
Source organism: Gomphus sp. MG54 (assembly GCA_003314385.1). NCBI lineage: Eukaryota > Fungi > Basidiomycota > Agaricomycetes > Gomphales > Gomphaceae > Gomphus > Gomphus sp. MG54. The sequence goes on along the minus strand of QLPG01024753.1, from coordinate 9,408 downwards.
CTTTGACGACTGAACAGACCAGAGACGGGAAGAGCCACTATTCTCGTCGGCGCGGGAGAGTATCACGAAACGGTCAACATTACCCGCACTGGGCCCCTCACGCTCATTGTATGCGTCACATCAATTTCAGTATCAGGTCATAATAACCACTCTTTTTTTTTGTTTATTGATTTTCCTAGGGTCAGCTGGACGATGCACATCTCACTTCAACATTTGAGAATAGTGTGTCTCCTACCAGAAACCTCGTCCAGATATGGGATAATGCGTTTGTAACTACTGGTTTGTTTTTTTTACGCCTCACTTTTCCTATACATGAATATCTCCTGATGCATCGTCTCTGGGAAGGCATGGATGATGCGCAAACGGCGGTTCTTACCGTTGCGCCTTCTTTCCAGGCTTCGTTGATTGGCGCAGGACCTACTGGAGCGCCTCTGCAACCGTTGTTTGGGAACAGTGACTTTAAAGCGTATAATATTGATTTTGCGAATCGAGCCGTTCAGTCCATTCGTTTTGGTCTTGCGATTTCTGCATACTAATTCCCTTCCCCTCGACTTTTTTTTTAATATTCCCTGTGGTAATTGTACTAATAGGCCAATTTTTCAATCTCACAAGCTTTGGTTACGGATATCTCCTATGCAAATGCGTCGTTCTATGGCTGTACTTTTGCGAGTTTTCAGGATACGTGGTATACAGGACGCAATGCTTCCACGTACGTCGTGGACAGTGTCATATTTGGCTCTACGGATTGTACGTCCTCTACTGTATCCACCGTGAGGTCTTGAAAATAAAAATTCATACAATAGATATTTTTGGATTCGGCACGGCGTATGTTGTTCTCTTTCAAAAGAGTGAAGTCTCGTGCTAACGCCGTCTATCTATGTACACGTGCAGCTGGTTCGAAAACGTGACTCTTGCAAATCGTGATTGCCATGGTGGAATAGTTGCGTGGAAAGGCACAAATTTGACCGATGCGCCTGGGAATCGATATGGTGCATATATCGATGGCTCGAGGATCATAAGGGCAAGTTCTCTCTCATGTCCCCCTTATATTCCCCACATTTGAATTCATGAGTTCATATTAAATATAGTCGCCGGATGCAAATGCCACGACGGTGACCGACGGAATGTGCTTCTTGGGAAGGCCTTGGAATGACCTCGCTACAACTGTTTACATGAAGACGTTCATGGATCAGAGCGTCGCTCCTGCAGGGTTTAAACCGTTCTCCTCCGCTCGCCCCGTTATCATGAATACGACGTTTTATGCTGAGTATGATTCGACGGGTTAGTATATATTCTCTCACACAGAGTCAGAGGCCAGCTAACTAATGAGGTGATGATTGTAGGTCCTGGGGCTAACGACACTCGGCGTGTCTCAGTTGAACACTTTTTGGATGAGAAAGAGGCGCGGAAGTTTACGTTGGAAAATGTCTTTCATGGGCGTCCTGAGTGGGTGGATTTTGCATATGGTGTCTCGTGAGATTTGGAAAGAGGCATCATTCGGCACTTGGATGTATGCCATGACCTGATTTTTTATTCCATGCATGGATCAAGAAGAATTAATTAGCATAGTACTTTCATCCCCTGATGTATAGAGTCCTATACTGTACGTATGTCTCAAACAAATAATCTTTTTTGGCCACATGACTGCGTTCTGACTCTCCCACATCAGTGATGACTCCCCCCGATGGTTCTGATATAATCCGCTATCAACCCTGTGAATATATTTCCCTCCCACTCAAGGTTCACGCAGTAAACAGTTGTTGTTGGTCTTTCTCCGATTCTTCATGGTCTCGTGGGTGTAATTAGTGAGTAATGCCATTAGTGATGTATTTTAAGCGAGTTTGAATTGTGGATCCAAAGGACTCAGTCAGACAACTACAGCCGTAAGACCAATGAGATGATCAGCTAACAAGGTATTTCTTCGACAACAATCCTATGCCACTATCAACCTCATGAAATATTCGAAATTGCCTTTGAAGTATTTATTTCAGTGTTGTAAATATCTTCCAGTCTCAATCAGATATCCGCATAGTCAAAAGACAAAGGATACCTACTGTGGCTATAGTAAGCATCCTCCGTTAATTGCAAGGAACGGTGACATAATCTGGAGCTGGCAGTGGTCCGGGTTACTTTCTCAGGGATATAAACCCCAAAATTATTACATACTGCAGCAGCACCACGAGGGTTCCTCCGAACAAGTTGGAGGCGGGAAAGTGCACACGTCGGCACACACATTCTTGGGTTTAAAATATTCGATGCATGTTGGGTCAGAAGCAACACAAGCTCCGAAGGTAGCGAGGACTACGAGAAGAGCAGTGAGTCTGGTCAGCATTATCTGAGAAGCTGAAGAGCACTTTGTGGCAGTTTCTTTTGTCTTCATCTCAAGACAGATTTTTTATATGTCTTCTAATTTACAACCCCTGACTGCGCTTACAGAACATTTCAACGGAAAAAAATGATGATCAGAATGCCGGTGTACTCTTTCAATCAGTTGTCGAGGTACGCTCTGCCTCATCCCCCGAAAGGTATCTGTGATATTCGTCAATCTGTGCAATTCGTCTTGGTCGCGACCCAGCGCTCACGTTGCCTTCTCCGGCTGAGAGCAGTCCCGAGTGGATGGATTTTGCATATGGTATCTCGTGAGATTAGGAAAGAGGCATTATTCCCCACATGTATGTATGCATGACTTGATTTTATTCCATGCATGAATCAAGATGAATTAGCATAGGACTTTCATCCGCTGATGTATAGAGTCCTATACTGTACGTATCTCTCAAAAGAAAATTGGCCACATGACTGCGTTCTGACTCTCCCACATCAGTGATGACTCCCCGATAGTTCTGATCTAATCCGCTACCAACCCTGCGAACATATTTCCCACTCTCAAGGTCCACGCAGTAAACAGATGTTGGTCTTTCTCCGATTCATGGTGTCGTGTGTGTGATTAGTGAGTAATGCCATTAGTGATGTATGTTATTGATCTACGATGGGAACATTCGAATCGACCTATATAGACCTATATATTCTCAAGACTGCATTTGAATGTACTGATGCATTATATCACGATACGCCTGTGTATGTGGAAGGAGTGAAGGTTTGTTTCTCATGGTTAACGAGGAAAGTACTCATTGCAGTGATTTCTTTTTGGCTTGGGATTTATGTATGTGCCCAACGTGCAGATGGCTCCTGGAAACATCTTTATTGATGATAGGTGAGTTAAATTAAATATTTCCATACACGGATGAAATATCATAGTGTTTTTTTTTCAAGCGAGCTTATATTGTGGGTTCAAAGAACTCAGTCAGACGACTACAACCGTAAGACCAATGAGATGATCAGCTAACAAGGTATTTCCTCGACAACAATCCTATGCCACTATCACCCTCATGAAATCTTTATTTCAGTGTTGTAAATATCTTCCAGTCTCAATCAGATATCCGCATAGTCAAAAGACAAAGGAAAAAGGATACCTACTGTGGCTATAGTAAGCGTCCTCCGTTAATTGCAGGGAACGGTAACCTAATCTCGAACTGGCAGTGGTCCGGGTTAGTTTCTGCAGGGATATAACCCAAAAAATTATTACATACTGCAGCAGCACAACGAGGGTGCCTCCGAACAAGTTGGAGGCGGGTCAGTGCACACGTCGGCACAAGGGGCCACAAAAGCTCCGAAGGTAGCAAGGATTATGAGAAGAGCAGTGAGTCTGGTGAGCATGATCTGAGAAGTTTGTGGCAGTTTCCTTTGTCTTCATCTCAAGACAGATTTTTATATGTTTTCCATCTTACAACCCCTGACTGCGTTTACAGAACATTTCACGAACAAAAATTATGATCAGAATGCCGGTGTACCTTTTCAATCAGTTGTCGAGGTACGCTCTGCTGCTGCCCCATCCTCCGAAGGGTATCTGTGAAACTCGTCTATTTGTGCAATTCGTCTTGGTCGCGATCCAGCGCTCCGGTGTTTATTCCGGATGAGGGCACCATGATGGTGCCTCTCTGGAGGGCCATCTAACGTGACCCTTTGGCTGTGCCATACTTATTGCAAATAAATTGTTCCTCCCAGCGCTTATATATCTTCAACCTTGATGATTTGCCGCAAAACTCAGGTACCAAGTTGTATAGGCTATCAGAGTCTCTGATGCTTTCAAGCAAGGGGCTCAGGTAGTGATGCATATGCAGAAAAATCAACCAGCCAGACAACAGACAGGGAAGTTCAGACAGTGGAGAACACGTGGCATGACACTGGGCAGGGTGCTACAACCTCAAATTAATCCTGACTGATGCTTTCTCGAAAACCCTCATTTCTTCAACCCCATTGGAGTCAGCTGACTTGCCTCGACTTGTCTGGAGTCCCAACTGTATTAAGGTGAAACACTGGAGAATAAAAGGAACCTAGTAAGTTACCTTGTGTTTGGATTTATAACTAAACTTCCCATATGACCTGCTATCTTTTCACAAATCTCCACCTCTAACAGGACTAGAATGCATATAAGGTTATTGACTGGATCAAGAAGTGTTTTTTTTTTCACTGGCCTTTGGCTCAAATTTTATCATGAAGTTCAAAACATGGGGGCACCGTTCCTTCGGTTCTCAAGTTGGTGTCTACAGGCTTTCTTTCTAGAATAAGAATTTCTCTGTATGATGTCAAGTGTCTCATGGCTCCTTCACTCAGCCTGGGTGCCAAGGTCATACCCAAAGATAAAAAGGCCTACTATCGTAAATGATTTTCTCACCCTACTCCAGCAACAATTCTCATCCAATGTCCTTTTGCGACATCTTGTCCTCTCGCATTTGTCGGGGAAATGATGAAAGTATGTCTTTTATTTCTCTTAATCGTGCTTTCCTTTCCCATTTCTCTCATGCAGCAATCTCGATGCTAATCTATTGTTTACAGAATATAAATTTTGTGGATTGGTGCCGCCATCCATCCTCCCTGTTCATCCCCTTCTAGAAAACACACCCCTCCCCAGCCACGCCAGCCAGGGCTCAGAGCCCGTCTTTGTGAGCCTCATTCGCATCTACCGTACCCACCACCCTCTGGAGATGCCGGGGCGCTCTTGGTTGTTGTTGATCGACGATGGGAACATTCGAATCGACCTATATTCTCTAGACTGTATTTGAATGTACTGATGCATTTTATCACGATACGCCTGTGTATGTGGAAGGAGTGAAGTTTTGTTTCTCATATTAACAAGGAAAGTAGTCATTGCAGTGACTTTTTTCTTTTTCTTTTTTTTGTGGCTTGGGATTTACGTATGTGCTCAACGTGTAGATGGCTCCTGGCAACATCTTTATTGATGATAGGTGAGTTAATTAAATATTTTCATACACGGATAAAAAATGATAGTATTTTTAAGGGAGCTTATATTGTGGATCCAAAGGACTCAATCAGACAACTACAACCGTAAGACCGATGAGATCATCAGCTAACAAGGTATTTCCTCGACAACAATCTTATGCCACTATCACCCTCATGAAATATTCGAAATTGCCTTTGAGACATATTTATTTCAGTGTTGTAAATATACGTATGTGCCCTACATGTAGTGGCTCCTGGCAACATCTTTATTGATGATAGGTGAGTTAAATTAAATATATTCATACACGGATGAAATATCATATATTTTTTAAAGCGAGCTTATATTGTGGATTCAAAGGACTCAGTCAGACAACTACAATCGTAAGACCGATGAGATGATCAGCTACAAGTTATTTCCTCGACAGCAATCCTATGCCACTATCACCCTCACGAAATATTTGAAATTACTTTGAAATATTTGATTCAGCGTTTTAAATATCTTCCAGTCTCAATCAGATATCCACATAGACAAAAGACAAAGGGTACCTACTGTGGCCATAGTAAGCGTCCTCCGTTAATTGCAGGGAACGGTAACCTAATCTCGAGCTGGCAGCGGTCCGAGTTACTTTCTGCAGGAATATAACCCCCAAAATTATTACATACTGCAGCAGCACCACGTCGGTTTCTCCGCACAAGTGGGAGGCGGGTCAGTGCACACGTCGGCACAAGGAGCCACAAAAGCTCCGAAGGTAGCAAGGATTATGAGAAGAGCAGTGAGTCTGGTCAGCATGTTCTGAGAAGTTGAAGAGCACTTTGTGGCAGTTTCCTTTGTCTTCATCTCAAGACAGATTTTTATATGTCTTCCAACTTACAACCCCTGACTGCGCTTACAGAATATTTCACGAACAAAAATTATGATCAGAATGCCGGTGTACCCTTTCAATCAGTTGTCGAGGTACGCTCTACCCCATCCTCCGAAAGGTATCTGTGAAACTCGTCTTGGTGGCAACCCAGCGCCCCGTTTCATTCTCCGACTGAGGGCAACATGATGGCGCCTCTCTTGAGGGCCATGTAACGTGACCCTTTGGCTGTGCCATACTTATTGCAAATAAAATGTTACTCCCAGCGCATATATATCTTCAACTTTGAGAATTTGCCGTAAAACTCAGGTACCAAGTTGTATAGGCTATCAGAGTCTCTGATGCTTTCAAGCAAGGGGTTCAACTGGTGATACCTGTGCAGAAAAATCAACCAGTCAGACAACAGACAAGGAGGTTCAGACAGTGGAGAGCCCGTGGCATGAGACTGGCAGGGTGCTACAACCTCAAATTAATCCTGACTGATGCTTTCTCGAAAACACTTATTTCTTCAACCCCATTGGAGTCAGCTGACTTGCCTCGACTTGTCAGGATTCCCAACTTGTATTCCATATGACCTGCTATCTTTTCACAAATCTCCACCTCTAACAGGACTAGAATGCATATAAGGTTATTGATTGGATTATGAAGCGTTTTTTTTTACTGGCCTTTGGCTCTAATATTACCATGAGGTTCAAAACATTGTCGGGGGCACCGTTCCTTCGGTTCTCAAGTTGGTGTCTACAGGCTTTCTTTCTAGTATAAGAAGTTCTCTGTATGATGTCTAGTGTCTCATGGCTCCTTCACTCAGCCTGGGTGCCGAGGTCATACCCAAAGATAATAAGGCTTACCATCTTGGTCTAAATGGTTTTCTCACCCATACGCCAACAACAATTCTCATCCAATGTCCCTTTGCGACATCTGCTCCTCTCGCATTTGTCGGGGAAATGATTGAAAGTATGTCTTTTATTTCTCTAAATCGTGCATTCCTTTCCCATTTCTCTCATGCAGCAATCTCTATGCTAATCTATTGTTTACAGAATGTAGATTTTGTGGATTGGTGCTGCCATCCATCCTCCCTGTTCGTCCCATTCTAGAAAACACACCCTTCCCCAGTCTCGCCATCCAGGGTTCAGAGCCCGACTTTGTGAGCCTCATTCGCATCTACCGTACCCACCACCCTCCGGAGATGCCGGGGCCCCCTTGGTCACGACACCAAAACGGCGAGAGTCTTCTAAATCGACCTGACCAACAAAAATGATCTCTCACACAATTTGGTGCCCCTCTTCCCAAAAAGGTCGGTTCAATGTTGAAAAACTCAATAGCGTTGTGATGAAGGAAGAAGGAGAGGTCGTGTAGTCGTCCGAAAGGTCAGAGTGAAACTTTAAGAAGTCTGAAGCCTGAAAGTAAGATACAGGTTCATTGATGGAGGTGCCTCTCCCGGATCGTTACGAGATATATTTCACGGATCTCATTATTGCGACAGTTGTACGTCATCTCTCAATCTCAGGTTCACTCGACCCCCATACAATCCATCCCTGCCATTTCCGATTTAGAACACAATTTGAGGGGTGGGAAATGTGGTGAAAAAGGGAGGCATGATGATATTAAAAAATGGACTCGAGTCTCATTCCTCAAGTTCAATTCTGAGTCCGGTTTGCTTTTTATCATCTTTCTGCTACGAGATGGTGTCTTTGTGTCGTGAGTTTTTTTGTGCTGTGACAGTTTACTTATTCATTCATATCGACAGACGCTTTTCAAAGTTTGTATGTCTACCAGAGAGAGAGAGAGATCAAGTATAGTGCTCTAAGCGCTAGGCGCTTATGGTGCACTACTACTACGAGATACATTGGCTATGGCAGAGTGTCTAAGTATCAGAAGGGGGGAACATATCAGAAGGACTGGGGTGTATGATTATTGGCCGGGGAGGCACAACAGGGTCAATCTCTCACAGATAGGGGGACCGGCAGAAAACGAGAACCGTTCCTCATTGGAGTAGAAGGTGTTTATGGTTTGGTCATTGGTTGGGGGGTGCCACGTCGGTGTATTTGTCGAAGCGGCGTGTGGATTGTATATAGTGCAGGGTAGCGGGGATGATCTTGGGGTCGCCCAACAGCTGATGAATGGAGTGGATGGCCTTTCCTGCCTTGTGTCTGAGCTGGTTGCGCTGCTCTGTGTATCGTTTGCAGTATTTGAGGTGGTGCACTACGGTCTCCGGCGGGCGGCATTGTTTGCATAGGGCTGTGTTCGAGAATTTTATCTTCTTAAGGAATGAGTTGAAGGACACATGACCGGTGCGCAGTTGTATGAGGATGCTAGTCGCTCTACGGGGCAGGGAGCTCAACGTCCTATAAATCTGATGATTTGTATGTCTACCAGTAGATCTCCTCTGAGCTTCAGGACTGGTAGACATAACTGCAGAGGTATCTGTTAAAAAATGCGAACCAACTTGGTAGCTAGCGCCTAGACAAACAGTAAGGGCGGTGTGGCAACTACTGGCGCATAATCACGAGCACATGTCTATTAATGGTATAAGACTTGTCTCTCCCTGTTACATGTTGGCTGGTGGAGCCAGTGACCCGGCTCTCAGAATCTTAGTAAGCAGATGTAATTACGTCGATTTGCCAACCCAGGCTAATAATCCCCAATTACCTCAGTGGCTAATGTCGGCCTTACATTCCTTCCCATCTTCAGATTTAGAATCCAACGACGACCATTCACATTTCTTTGCCAACTCGGACGACGAAACTGCCAGCCAGCGTTCGATATCGCTCTCTTCGGGTCCGTCTAGTCCCAAGTTGGATGGACAGTTTGGTTCTTCATCTCCAAAGCTTAAGACTCCTATAACGAGTTCATTCTCTCAGAAGCTGTCATTCTCGTCTGGTCTGAAAACAGAGCACCCAGCGGATACAGCGACGGCACCCGTCCAGAAGGTCTCGAGTCCAGGTTCCGATCCAGAGGTCACCAGCATCGAAGCAGGTAGCGAACCATCCACTGGTGTGACATCTTCTAAGTTTGACGAGGATATCATTCCATCGTCTTCTATGTCTACTTTTTTCTCCGATCAGGAGCAAGAAGCTCGGAAGCACGACCTCGTTACGAGCCTTGTGACGGATAACACCTATCCCCCACCCTCACAAATCATTTCGGGTGCTCATGAGTCTGATTATCAGTATATGAATAATCGACGGGCGACGGATATAGAATCTCTTTCATCGGCAGCCACCGGGAGTTCGGGTGGAACTGGTGGGCG
>QLPG01024739.1:0-10508 GCA_003314385.1 Gomphus sp. MG54 | reverse complement strand
ATATATGTTTTGCAGTAAACTGCCTCTCACAATTCAGTGCAAGCCCAACTCACAAACATCTTCTTGCTGCCTGATGCACTCTGTAATACCCAGCAACCACACATTACCATTGTCCAAATTATAGGAGGAACAATTCAACAGAGCCAATCAGGTACAGTGATTCTGACTGGAGAGGTGACTGTTGCCAAGACAATTGCCAATCCCTGTCAGACATCAGGAATTCTGACCATGTGTGGGCCAAGAGCTATTGCTCAAAGAGGCCAAAGAGAAAGACATATGGGTGGCTGGCAAATACATGAAAAATCCCCTTTCTGATGGGTTCCATGCACACATTCCCTCCCTCTTCAAGAAAGGGGCCAATGGTCAAATTGTCTCAGATGTGCTGGCTTCACAATGTTGGCAGGAATCAGTCAAGTCCTGGAGACCAATTGGGGTGGCTTGACTTCAACATACTTATGTGTTGCATCCTACTTTCCATGCATGCCACTGATTTTAGACAGGGGAGGTACCTGGGAGTATGCCAAGGGTGACAAGGGTGCCAGCCTGAGTAAGGACTTCAAATGGGAGGAGAGAAGACAAGGAGGCTTATGCCAAGTTGATATCCAGAATGAGGAACCATCTATATACATATGTATGCTACTTATATAGGTTTAAGAAGCAAGATGTGGAGTCAGGGTGGCATAAGGGATGGAGAACAATAAGGTATGGAGACTATGTGTAAGTGTTGTCTACAGTGATCAAGAATGGAATAAAGGAATGTGAACGAGAATAGAACAATGAAAATAAGATAATGTCAAGTCCATGATACCAAGTCCTGGTTCACTCGGCAATACCGACCGACCGACCCTTATCCATATCATCCCTCACTATCATGTGGTCTTGGCTCAGCACATCCGGTATATTATCTGGACCACCCTTCTCATCCTATCCCCTCTATCCCCTGCTACTCTCTCATTCTCCATCCATTCCCTTATCCATTTTCCTTGGGATACTTATTATTCCTTTATTATTAGGTGACAGCTCTATTGTTTTATCTTCAGCCATTTTCTATTGTTCTATTCTCATCCACTCCCTCATTATCTTATTCTCAGCCATCTTTTATTATTCTATTCTCACCTACATTTCTTATTCTATTCTTGATCACTGTGGACAATACCTCCACATGATTCTTCATACCTTATTGTTTTCCATTCCTTATACCACCTGGTTCTACATCTTGCTACTTAACCTATATAAGTAGCAGATGTATGTAGATAATTCCTCACTCTGAATATCAACTTGGTTCACACCCCCTTGTCCACCCTTCTCCTGTCTAAAGTCCTTTGCTCAAGCTGACACTCTTAGCATCTTCACGAGCCTCTCTTCCATCCAAATCAGTGGCACACATGGAATAGCAGGGTGCAATGCACGAGCATTTTGAAGCCTAGCCATCCTAAATGGTCTGCAGGACTTGACTGATGCCTTGGCCTTACCAAGTCATAACAGATAATAGAAATGTGGTCAAGAATAAGATAATAGAAAGTAACTGAATATAAAACAATAGGGTCATAGCCAAGGATAAAACAATGATAAAATGTCCCAAGGTAAAGAGGGTTGAGAGATAAGAAGGGGATGGGGTGGGATCAATGGATAATAAAGGGGGAAGGAGTGGATGAGGGATAGGGATGGGGAATGTGGTTGGTGAACATGCTGAGCTGAGACCGATGCATCAAGTGATTTACATGCAGCTTGGTCACTTGTGTGTGGACATAGACTGATTGTGTGGTTAGCAGTGCTGAGTTACCAGGTGCTCGGTACGTGCACTTGACAATCCCCTATTGACTATAATTTTATACTGGGAGGTAGCCCTATTACATAGGAATGCAAAAACAACAGACAGTTGCTTTATTATCTACTGAGGCCAAGTATAAGGCACTTACTGAGTGCTCTAAACATCCTCAGTAGACCAGTTCCATCAACCCCTTTTTGAAGTGCAACTAGGGAATAGCATGGGTTTGGCCAACCCATATGGGTCATCGGGTTGGGTGCCCTTGGGTTTGGGTGTGGGTCAAGCCAAGAGCACTTGTGACCTGGCCCAACCCGGTGCATCAACTATGTATGCATGTATGTGCATGCATATGACACCCAACTGGACACTTGCTCCTGTTGTACATGTGCGTGTACAACACACATGTGCATATGACACACATGTGCCACCATGTGCATATGACACATGTGCTGTACACATATGACACACACATGCCAACACCAACCAGCCATACGTGCACGCATACAACGTGTTCGTATCAGCATGTACACATACAGCACATTCATGCATACGCATACAACATGTCCATGTTGGCACGTTCGAGTTGGCACGTACACATACTACACACTTGTGTTGGCACGTGCACGTACTGTGTGTTTGTGTTGGCATGTGTGCATACAGCACATTTGTGTTGGTGCAAATGCGATGTACAATATGAATGCGTCGCAGGCATGCGGGTGCAGTATGTACCCGACACCCATCGACCCATGGGGAAAAACCCATGGGTTGACAGGTTTGGATTTCTCATAGGTCAGGTGCGGGTCACCCATATTTGACCTGTGGGTGACCCTTGCCATTTCCTAAGTGCAACTTCCCATTGATATTTTTAGCAACTCAACTGGTGCATGTCAAACAAAGCACATTACTATTAAATACCACTTCATCTGGAAAAAGATTGATCAAGGAACTATCTGCATCAAAGAGGTCAACTCCAACAACAATCTGGCCAATTTTTTGACCAAGGCACTGTCTTAAGGACCACATTCTGACCAGGCTTCACATCTAGAGAGAGAGAGAGATAGAGATAGATCAATTATAGTACTCAAAGCACTAGGTGCTTATTGTGCACTACTACTATGAGATACATTGGCTATGGCAGTTGTTGGAGTTACAAGTGGTAGAAGCTACTTATGGTATTAGTAAGCAACTAGTACTGTAGCCTAGCTGAGTTTCAATAAAGAAACCAACATGTTTTAGCCTAAGCTTCTATGTGCAAAGGCCAGCTACTATGCAACTAGTAGCCTGGCTGCACTCTATAGTTGCAATAGCAGTGTCTAAGTATCAGAAATGGGGGAGCATATCAGAAGGACTGGAGTGTATAAATATTGGCCGGGGAGGCACAAGAGGGCCAATCCCTCACAGATAGGGGGATGGGCAGAAAACAAGAGCCGATCCAGGTTGGAGTGGAGGGTGTTTATGGATTGGTCATTGGCTGGGGGGTGCTATGTCGGTCTATTTGTTGAAGCGGCATGTGGACTGAATATAATGCAGGGTAGCGTGGATGATCTTGGGGTTGCCCAACAGCCCATGAATGGAGTGGCTGGCCTTTCCTGCCTTGTGTCTGAGCTGGTTGCGCTGTTCTGTGTATCGTTTGCAGCGTTTAAAAAAGGTAGTGCACTACAAACACGAGAACGGGGCGCAGAGCCGCCTGCTTAAACAAACGAAACACCAACGGTCACGTGACCATACGCGTTTGTTCAAACAACTCTGGAACTTGAACCACCACCCTCAATAGTCAACCGATTCTAACAACAAGCTCTCTCGATCCGCTTTTGCCTACAATGGAACACATACCTGATAGAGAGAGACTCAAGTCAATGTCACGGCACAACATACAGAAACTTTGCAAGGTACCCTCTGCGACTTCTCTTCCTATGTAACATACCAATGCATATTCCAGAGCATGGACATCAAGGCGAACATGCGCACCGAGGAGATGATAAATGCTCTCTGCGACCTGGCCAAGTGCGTGTCATTGTTTCAGTTGCCGATGTTGATATCACCTAACCTCCCTCTTAGTGGAAAAGATGTGAATCGCTTCCGCCGATCCACTTCTCGGAGAATCGCATCCTCTGGTCTTAACTATGTTCTACCTGCATCTATTGAGAGTTCCACTCAGAAGAGCAAAGGTATGAGCTTGCATTGTTCGTCTACCACAAATGGAATCTGAGCAACATTTGATAGCTGCTTGTCCATCCGACCGCTCTCTTTCTCCTATCGTTGGTGCCCCCGCTGGTGATTGTGCAACTCACCAGCCTTCTGACCTCCTGGCTGCGAGGTTATCTGAGCTTGTAGATGTCCTGGTTATTATCCCCATGCTCAAGGAATCTGTTGCCCAGATCCCAGTGCTACAGGAAGATATTGAGTGTCTCAAAAACCTACAACAGGTACTGGAGTCGGACATCGCTCGGTGCAAGCAGGCGAATGCAGATTTGAAATTGCAGGTTAACAATCTGGAAGACATGGTCAAGGAACTTCAGGAGGAAAATAAGACCTTGAGGGACCACGTCACGCTCCGATCTGCCAACCAAAACATGTGTCAAGTGTCAAGTGTTACGGTCCTGTCGGCTGAGGCTAAATCACCGATTGTCCCCATGAATGACCTGGAAAAAGGTAAAGGATTAGAGACTGATTGGAACCAGGAAAGATCTGTGCAAAGTTACAGCATCATTGCTATTTGGGACTGGGAAGGATGTGGGTATGGAGAAGGGTAAAAGCACTGCAACAGGCATGGGAACCGGTTTGGCTACTAGGTATGTAATCTAACCTCCTGGCGTGCGAGCTATATTGACTCGCATGATTGTTCAAGTCGCAAGCCTATTGTTTTCTCAAAGAACCCGGAACTCCCCAATCCTTCGCCTTCATACCCTGTGCTTGGGAAGCGCGCACGTAGCCCTACCGAAACACCGGATGTAAGCCTTAGCGACATTCCGGTCGATGCCACTCAGAAGCAGCGCAAAGAGGCTGAGCTAGCAGCTGCCTATCGTCTACCCAAACCGCCAAGGAAGAAAGCACGGATTGACATTGAACATTTGCCATTTTTGTCCTTCCACCAAGGTCCCACAGAACAACCGTCTAGATCCATGCCACATGAACGTCTGTCGGATTCATCTCTGGAACAATGTTCAGCTCCCACTGAGGTTGCGAGCCCTGCTGATGACGATTACTCCTACATGTCTGTGGACGAGGTCAAGTCTGGGGTACAGGAAGTTGATACATTAGAGTCCAATGCCATTTTGGAACCTTTGGACGACGACCCAACGAGTTCTATTGGTGCTGCTCCATTCCCGACACCGTTCAACACGACTCACGAAAAGCCCTCCAGCCACGTGGAGAATCCGCGCGGAGTGGTTCATGATGTATATGACCCTCGTTTCTTCAGCGACCTTTTGCTTTACCATGGCCCGCCTACGACGCATCTACCCTATGAGCTTCGTCCCACTACTCCTCGGGTACTTAATGTCCGGGATGTCCCCAAGCAATCAATCCAGCCCGCTAAGTCAACTCAGCATGAAAGTTTGGAGCTCGGCGCCTCTGTGAATCCGGTACACATCTCTCAATCCGACTCCGGTGTGGAGCAGCCCAAGACTCCAAGCGACAGGCAGAGCCTTGGAGCGTCTGATGGAGGTTCTCACCAGTCTCCAGGTGACTTCACATCCCGTGGCGGTAGTCGTAGTAAAAGTGATGAAAACCACAACCCGTACTCTACCCCTCCACGAGGTCCTAGTGCAAGATATCGGACAGGCACCACCCCAAGCCACAGGTTCTCGGCATACTTGAGGACTCCCAAGATGGAGACCGTTGTTGAGGTTCCCGAGGGCGAGACTGATGGAGAAGGTATAGTGCGCGAGCCACCACTCAGGACTCTGTATGGAAACAAACTCAGTGGTCCTACTCGATTTGAGGATCCTGGAAGAGATCACGGTTGCTTTGATCGAGGAAAGCATGGTCATCGTTGAGGACTTAATCCAGGCGGTCACCATGGCGAATGGTACCTGACAACACAATCCGGCTTGCATTATAGACGCGTCAACCTCTCGTGGAAGGTGCAGATATGTTTGAATGCGGTGGGACTTGGAGCTTGGTCGGCGTGCACGTGGTCAAGATATTTGGCAGCTCCTATTTTGGCGACAATCGGATCACAGAATACCAACGAGAGGTCGTTACCTTCAATACCTGTTGGACCACGCATCTGACTCAGGTGTATTTCATCTTCCTGTACGATGTTTCATTCGTGCTCCAGGGTGTCGACTTGGTGTCTGCAGCCGGATATCCATGTGAATCTTTGGTCGTTGATCGGCTGCGTCGCGTGATCCTTGACGTTGTCTTTCCCCTATACCACTGCACTTTTTATCTTCCTTTTGTCATCATGGTTTTCCATGTCTTTTCTCTGGTGGTTATCTAGTTCCATATTTGCTCTGTTCCTTGACTGCGCTCATGTTGACTGAAGATTTGTATTGTTGGCTTTCTCTCTCTCTTTTTGACTGCACTGCAACATATCGACTGGGGCTTTGTATTCCAACCTTTTTTTTTGTGGCACCTTCGAGACAATAATAGCTGTTTTGTTTGCTGGTGCCAATTCACAAGCGAACTGATGAAGTATATCTGTGTTTAATATTTCAGAAAGATAGCAATCATCGTTTCTTGCAATGAATCCGCAAACCTGTCCTGCCTCTCAAGATATCTTGCAATGGTGGCAAGTGTTGGAAATAGAGGCGCAAAAGTGTGTATTGTGACACGTCACGTCACTACATGAAAATTTTTCTGCGGCGTCTAGCTACTTCCGGCGATTAACCGATGTCGGCCTCAACACCTCAAAGAGATATTTCAACAGCAAGTCGCCTACTGTCATCTGTGGTTCTTATCGCCAAACTTGAAACCGTGCCGGGCGTCCTCGATATGTCCGGAATTCCGGGGGCCGGCGTACTCCGTCCACGGCCTGTGGTAAACGCGGGATGTGAAACGTGCCTCGAGGCCGAACCTCCGGGCGCGGGCGTCGGCCTTTAGATTTACACAGACGAGGCCCCTCGACACCACGCGCCAGCTGACTACGTGCACCCGCACCGGCCGTCACGTCACGCACCTGGGTAGAAACGGAAATAGATGTGTCGCGTCTGAGCTCATAGCATTTCTCCTGCAATGGCACTTCGAGGACAAAGTACCATGAAAATTTAAGTTTAAGAGATAGAAATAGATGAAGCTCGAAGGCATTCTATGAGTGCAAGGGCATGTTCTTCAGTCTCTGACCCTCTGCAGAAGGTCAGCAAATACATTGATGGCATGAAGAGAAACAATGGAGATTGAAGAGAAGATGGGAAATATCTAAATGCTATTCTTACACAGGTCTCTCTCCATATACTCAGTGGGACACTATCAGATAGAAGACTAATGCATTTTGATATTGTATAAAAAGCCTGTCTTGTTTTTTTTTTTTTTTGTTTTCCTCATTATTGTAGAGATCACTACCACTTTTTGATGAGCTGTCACTGTCCTCGATTTGAAACCATGAGATACCATGGTGTTTATTAGGAGGTAGGTAGAGGTCCTCATCAGAGCCTTTTGCCTTGCATTTGAAAGTGCAGAAGTATATATTGCCTGGATACAGATTTCAAGACTGTGCAGTTGACCCTAGATGATATGGGAATTCTCTTAGAGTCTGATAGGGTGCATTAAACGACAATAGGCAGTGCAGGTGCATGAATGAGGGTGGCAGGGTGGCAGATGCTGGAGGTGTAGGGATCCTTGCTATCTAGGCCTAGTCTACAAAGAACCCAATGGTGTTTGCATTTTTCTCTAATTTTTCTTCTACAATTTTTCTCCATTTTTACTAGCAGAAAGTGCAAAACATTGGGGCAATTTTTTGAGTCACTGTAGCAGGAGTCTGGCCTATGAGGATCAGGGTCTGTATACCTTCAGGTCCAGTTAAAGGATAAGGTATGCTGAAGAGGCTGGATATAGACAAAGGGTATATAGGTTGCTGGCTTACTAATAAGGAATCCTTAAGTTTTCCTCTTAGGATTTTTCATTTGTTAGATAAGGCTCCCTTTTTCATTGTATATACATAGTGTAATATTTCAATATTTAGGATTTTTCCCTTGTTAGTACTGTACAATATTCTGAAAGCACTACAGGGGTTGTCTTTATAATAACTCTAAAGTCTTGAGCGCATCTGATTATTATCTTTAGTAGGAGCTGTTTTGTTCTATTTATTTAGTGAGTTTAAGGACTTAGGCAGAGACTATAGAGGATTGCTATAGTTGATTATCAGAATGAAAAACTACATATATTTGATGTGCTACTCATATAAGGTAGAAGACAAATGGATTCCGCTATACAGTAGTCACGTGACTCAAATGTCACATTCCACCATTTCACACAAGGATCTGGCAACATTGACAAAAAATATATTCTAAGACCACAGATCAATGGCATAGAACTATATGTACATGGTCTTGGTTTTACTTTTTGAAAAAAATCACTATTGCAAATGTAGTATATCCAAACTTTCAAACATCTTCTCAAAATTCATAATCACATTTTTAAGCAGTCTGACACTGTCAATTTTTTTTGGTCACAAAATTTTTGCACTGACATAAGCACCCATATAAGGAAATATTCCATATATAGAAAGACATTTTCACAGATAAGGTAGATGACATATGGATTCCACTAAGGTCATGTGACTCAAGTGTCATATCTACCAACTTTGCACAAGGATGAGCCACCCCCCACCCTCTGGGTGGAGGAGCCAGCCAGCCAAGCCAAAGCCAAGCCAAAGCCCCAGCAGAGCCCAGCCAAAACCCCAGTAGAGCCCAGCCAAAGCCAAGCCAAAGCCCCAGCAGAGTCCACCCGAAACCTTAGCAGAGCCCAGCCAAAGCCAAGCCAAAGCCTAGCAGAGCCTAGCCGAAACCCCAGCAGAGCCCAGTCAAAGCGAAGCCAAAGCCCTAGCAGAGCCCAGCCAAAGCTAAGCCAAAGCCCCGGCAGAGCCCAGCCAAAACCCCAGTAGAGCCCAGCCAAAGCCAAGCCAAAGCCCCAGCAGAGTCCACCCGAAACCTTAGCAGAGCCCAGCCAAAGCCAAGCCAAAGCCCTAGCAGAGCCCAGCTGAAGCCCCAGCAGCCAGCCAAGACCCGAGGCAAGCCGAGACCCCAGCTAAAACCCCAGCAGACCCTAGCTAAAACCCCAGCAGAGCCCAGTTGAAACCCCAGCAGAGCCCAGTTGAAACCCCAGCAGAGCCCAGTTGAAACCCCAGCAGAACCCAGTTGAAACCCCAACAGCCCCACTACTTACTATAATATATAATATCAAAAATTAATCACACTTGTGGAATACCATTTTTCTTTTTGTAAAGATAAATGTAAACTTATTGTTATTGAAAAATGAATACATCTATATGTATATATGTACATATTGTTGCTCCAACTAAAAAAAACCAACCCCACTGCTACCATCCCTCTCACACAGAGAGAGAGATATCAGTAGGAATCTTATATTTACCACAGCAGCCTTGCCTGGGTGCAACCTGACGGGCGGCAAGCCCCCCCTATCGCGGCACTCAAACCCAGCCCTGCTCTAACAGTACCAGAGACGATGCATCCACTACCCACTATTCCCCACGCACCCGACACAGTGCACACCCACGTACCCCACCGCCTGACACTCCCACGTGTGGGGCTGTCAGGACGTGCAGTATGCTGGTTCGTTGCGATAGGCGGCGACCTCATGGACGCAGCAGTACACGACTCAGCCGCGCACCGCGACGACATTCCTCAATCACCGTGCGACACACCCTGGACTTCACTCCCAAATCAAACCCTTATATTGTCATGTGTGTATTCTTTGATATCAAATAATGTGATACCATTGCAAGAACACACATACCTGATGAGTACACATGTATCAGGAATTTTGACTGCAATCACACCTTTGCATTAAACTTGAGTTCCCTTCCAATGGCGTAAAATCTAACATCCAACAACCTTCAAGGGATAATGTAAGCGTTGTCAATTCACAATATGAAGAACCGTTAAATTCATCTCATACATATTTTTTAGGGTTCTCGACTATCCAATCACCCCTTTGTGGTAAACTCGAGTTCTTTTCCAACAGTATAACATTTGATATCAAAGAATGCTCAAGGATAATATAAGTATTCACAAATCCAATCCTTATATTATCATGTGAGTGTTCTTTGGTGTCAAATTGTAGACCGTTGCAAAAATACACATAATACCTGACCAGTTGAATCATATTTTGAATAACCATCATTGATATTATCCTTGAGGGTTCATTGATGTCGAGTTTTAGGTAGTCGGAAGATCTCCATCAGCTTTCACAATACTGATGATGAACCCAGTACCTTGGATTACTTACATGCTTTGAACATCATTTCATTTGGTGGCAACCATTCTTGCATAGGTTGGACAAGGCTCATATTGTATAGTGTAGTACAATTATTTTTTCCAAAAAAATTGCCATCTTCTATAGCAGAATACAATTTTATTTTTTTTAGACAATGAAAATTTTTGTATTGTGACCATGACATTGTCACATCACATGACTATATCAGAAACCGTTTGTCTTCTACCTTAGTCAAAGAGAATGGAGATGAATGACCTTGACATATTACAAGGTAATGCAACCAAGTATGCAAAAAGAATAAGACATGGGAACAAGATATGGAAAGTTTGGTCTTCGACCAAGT
>QLPG01024734.1:0-18184 GCA_003314385.1 Gomphus sp. MG54 | reverse complement strand
TTCCTAAACCATGGTGTCAACGATATCAATCCATTGGAGTTTGGCCAACTTACGTCGAAGTAATGATGGGCAACACTGCGTGGTGCTGGAAGGGGATGAGTCAGTCTTGGTATTTGAATTAAGCCGCAGTCTTACTGCGAGGTGTTCTCGGTAACCGACAAGTGATCCCGCTTTGCATGATGTGAAAGGCGACTAGCCCAGTCCTAGGTTGGACTCGTCAGGTAGAGTAATCTGTTAAGGTCTCATCAAGCTCACCATCCTGTTTGGTGAGAAGCTCCTAGCCCTCTACCATCGTTCCCATGAAAGAACTACCGGGCAGGGTTTCAAGAGCTAAAGATCAAGCAAACAACAAAGACCTACCTCATGGAAAAACACGTAGTCCCGGAAGTGAGGGTCACCATCCAATTTGGGGTTTCCTCCATTCGTAGCTCTGCGGCCCTCTGGATCCCTACCGAATATATGAATTATTCGATGTTGAATTTCCTCTGCGACTTTAGAGAGGTCCATATATTCGCCGCTACGGGCTGGACACTCTACCTATTATAACTCTGATAAATGTCATATATGATACAGTTGAGAACTTACTTGAAAGTCTTCACCGTAGTATTGATGGAAGCGTTGCAAAGATTCAATCAGTAGAAAATTGACCGCCAGCCTATGAATATGATGAGAATTGTTTTTGAAAAAGTGAAGAATAATGTCACCATATGGGACCACGCCTGAACCATCAAGTCGTGGGTGATGAACTCTGTGAAATAATAGCAAAACAACATACCAGTTGCTGTTGCCACCTTTTTAGATAAAAAGTCATTTAGAACAAAGCATGTATCCATGATAAGCCATATATGTACCAAACATGCCGGAATGAGAGTCGCCGGGCCAGTATCCTACCTCGTAGCGTTGCCCATTCACGCTCATCGAGTATGGGTGATCTTTATGGTACAACGAAAGTCTTTACGGGTTCTATGAATACAGATAGGAAGTGAAAATGATGAGAAACTGACGATCTAATTCCATACTCGCTCAGGAACTCATCCTCATCAAGCATTTTGTCCAGAATTTTCAGGAGGCGCTCCTTACTCGCCAACGCAAGAAGTCTTCGCTCGCCTTTCCCTGGTACTATAAAAGAGATCATTAAGGACATTAGAAAGGAAATCATGTGAGCATTTAACTTACTTCTCATGTTCGCCATGTTCCGCTGAGCGACCTCAGGGCGATTATCTATGAACCATTCCATTCGTTTTTTGAAGCCCGGAAAGCGGTTAATCACAGATGGTTCCAGGGTGAGTGTAGCGTACAGCGGGATGAGGCCTACAAGGCTGCGAATGGCCAACTGTTGTGAATGACCCGGACCAAATTGAATAGCATCGTAATACAGTCCATCTTCTTCGTTCCAGAGACTTAGTTCGTTGTCACCTTCCCCTTTATAGGTCATTGCGTCCGCGATGAATAAGAAGTGCTATTAAACAGATGAGAAAGAATATAGACCAAGGGCAATGCCAGAGCTTATACTTCAAAAAATTTGCTGGCGATATCTTCATAGACTGGATTGTGTTTCGCAAGCTCAAGTGCCATGTTAAGCCTATTGTTTCCGCTTCATTAGCATTAGAATGGGAACTTGATAATCCTCACATGTTCAAGCAGAAAAAGGCCATCCATGCAGTCCCATCTGCTTGCCGTAATACGCCACCAGTTGGTAAGGGTTCAGAGCGGTTGAATGCACCGATGTTATCCAATCCCAAAAAGCCACCTTCAAAAACATTATTTCCGCCTTGGTCCTTACGATTTACCCACCTTGAGAGAAGGTATAATTGACATGGACGTAAAGATATGATCAGAAACACCCACCATGTAAAGTTCAAGAGTAACTTCTGGAACACGCGTTCTAAGAACTCCAAGTCTTCTCTACCATGAACCTTTCGTTCTATTTTGAACACTCTGAAAGTCGCCCTGATCAAAGGCTTTGAGAAGAAAGGAACAGTAACACAGTCATCAAATCTAATATTTACCAGGCGTGAACAGGTGGGTTGACATCGCTGAAGTTCCACTCGTAAGCAGGTATCTGACCATCGGGTTTCATGTACCACTCTCGCGTCAGAAGGTCAAGTTGTTTTTTTGCGAACAAAGGATCCACCATGGCCAGGGGAATGCAATGGAAAGCGGTGTCCCACTTTCAATAACTTCACATTAGAGACGTTACATCTCCAGGACCAAACTACTCACAGCAGCAAAGAAAGGGTATTCCCACTAAAAATAGGGTTAAGGGAAAAAGTAGGAAGAAGAAGAACGAGACAGACCTTATCAGGCATGCTGAGCACATCAGCGATATAGAGATGCTTCCATTCCTTTCCAAGGCTAAGTCAGTCCTCACACAAAGGGATATAGAAAGAAGTGCACTTTATTTCGGACTCCTGTCCGTTCTGGAGGAGGTGGGGGTTGAGCGGGATCCCCGTTAATCCACTCGGTCTGAATGAATTTGTAAAATTGTTTTGTCCACAGCATACCACTCAGAGCTTGTCGCGTTATTTGCCTCAAGTCATCGCTGATAGGAACGGCAGCAAGCCTGCTGTAAAACTCATCGGCCTCCAACCGTCGTTCTTCCATCAAGTCATCAAACGCATCTTCATCATAGATCGTTCGGTCGTCCGTGGGTGACAAAGGAGTGAGTTTAAGTCGCACGACGATACAGCCACCCTTTCCTGGAACATTGGGGAATGTATAGTGCGCTGCTGCTTTTGTCCCAGTTTTTTTGGGATTGACAAATGATGGTAGTCGAGACTCGAGCGTAGGGTGAGGAGTACAGGGGATAGGCGTTGACTCACCAGAGCGAACGCTATCAGACGCTAAATCGAAAAGCTGCGCGCTGTCGCTGGACGGCAAAGAAATGCCGTTGAAGATTTTAGCAAAAGGTGGGCGATGTGAGGGTATAATATGATCATGAAATGCGTCTTTAACATAAGGCGATCTATTCTTCCCGCCATATAACCTGTCGAAATTCGTATCATTGTCTGTAAACAGAAGCTCTGGTGCGATGCCGTCCAGCTGTCCTTCCTCTGGTGATTGACAGTCACCGGACGCGGAAACTGGGAGCGGGGATGTCGCACACCACAGACGCGTTTTGCCCAGCGTCTGATGTTTTGCAACGATTGCCTGAGGAAGGTCACCTTTGGCAGGAGTATACGCAAGAGATGGTCGTGGAGGCTCAGGTAGAGGCCATGACCACGTGTTGGGAAACCACAACTGAGGTAAGATGTGAAGAGTAGCAGGGTCAGGTCCTCGATTGAAAGCCGTTATGCGAATGGCAATTCCGTTGGGCTCGTCAGCATCCTTGGCATACTAAGTTTGAAACAACATGAGACCACTGAGCAAAGTCCAGCATGTTGACAGACCTCAACAAAGACATCCCAATAGCGATCTTCGTCAAATGCGTCGGTGTCGAGAATCTCAAATTCGGAAACATCTCGTCCTCTGTTTAAACTCTCCTGAATCAAACGTTCGTAAGGAAACTCGCGCTGAGGATACTTGTAGAGAAATCTGAAGTTAATATATCAATGTCAACCCACTGCTCTCATGCGGATTAACCCACTTCATGTACGAATGTGTTGGGGTGGAGTCGAGGTACCAATACAGTTCCTTAACGTCCTCGCCATGATTTCCCTCGTGTCCTGTGACACCAAACAAACGCTCTTTTAAAATGGGATCGACACCGTTCCATAGCCCGAGTGCAAAACAAAGCCGCTGCCTATTATCTGAAATTCCGGCCAGGCCGTCCTCTCCCCAGCGATACGCCCGAGATCTAGCATGAGAATGTGGAAAGTGACTCCAAGCGTCACCATTGCTGGAATAGTCTTCACGGACAGTAGCCTGGATTTGAAGACTCAGAGTTAATAGATGAAGATGAAAGGTAGATGCTACTTGCCCATTGTCGTTCGCTGAGATATGGGCCCCAACGTTTCCAGTGCCGTTCTCGAGTCTCATCCTGCTCTAACCGGTACTTCTCTACCCCTTCATAGTCTGGGCCTAACCTATCGAGCAACTTATCTCTGTAAGTAGAAAACTCCTCTTCGCTAGCAGTTTTTTCCACTTGAGGGATGGCATCTAGGTTGGGAGGAATGTTGGTCGCATTGCCCTTAGTTTTAGGCCGCAACGGGCTAGGTTGTGGCTGTAGCGACAAAGGTTTGGGAATTTCGATGATAAGATCTACAGAACCACCGGTATGAAGTCCTAGCAAAGGTGTTTTTGTGCTGGACACTAGACCTGAATGAATCTTATCACGCAAATTGTTGGTAGACGACATGAAGATGGTCGGGGGAGAATGAGAAAATAAGGGCTCCTTATGTACGTTATTAAGATGTGCTTTGTCCCGCCAATCTTTACACACGTCCATGACGCGTTTTTGATCAGTCACATGTCACAAAGTTGAGATGGCTTGCAACCCAACAGATCTAATCTGGAGATAGAATACAATGGGGTTTACGGGTAATTTATCCTGGAAGAAGACAACAAGATTTTATCCAGTCAAATGGGAAATAAGACGCAAGGAGGGGATAGTTCCACAAACAAGACAGAAAGCAGAAATTACTTGTGGAAATAAATGTGTGGTGCCATATTAAGAATGCGTCCATGGAACGTAGAACGGGTGGTGAGCATGGATTTGGATGTGTTGGTGATACATATCCTCGGAAGGGAGATATCAAGCGTGGGACGTAAATGAATGCAATGCGCTGCAGGGCGAATACTAGGGATGTAATGGCGTGCGAGAATTGGAGAGGCGACGACTGAGATGTGTGTTACTCATACCACATGCAATGTGAGAGTGCCTCCGGCCATATCGAAGGCGGCCAATTGGACGTCCTCTGTTGTTGCTAGACTGACGAGGTCGCCATCCTCGTCATGGTATTTGATACGCAAGGGTCCGTTCGTCCTGCGTCCACACAACCGAACTTTGTACGCAACAGCAGCCACAAGATCGTCGTACTCGATTGCGCGTGGCACGTCAAGTGTGAACAAATCTTCTCCGTAGTGCACCTTTACCAGCATCTTGGGCTGCAGTGGTAAGGCCGTGTCTTTCCGCGCACCCGTAAACACTTGCGAACGCGATGACCGCAATGCAACTGAGTGGGGGAGAGAGGAATCATTAGAACCGAACGGTGTGATGGGTGATCCGGTCTGTGGAGGTGAATAATCAGAGCTTTCGCCTGTCGACTGGCTCGAAGCGCTACCACGATTTCGTTCTCCTGACTTTGAACCGTTGCTCCATTGTGACCCTGTTGGCAACGGTGGTGGGATCGCTTTCGGGCCAGTGTACTGCGACGGTGTGGATGAGCTCCGAGCGCGTGTGCCATTAGCCTGTGGTTTCACTGTGAGACTCGTTTGTGAATCGCCACGTGAGAAGCTGGACTGCTGCTCTTCGTCATAAGCGCTTCGTAATTGAGTCGTGCTAAACTTGCTTCGTAATGCCGCACGGGAACTAGTTCCAATGCCTGAACCAAAACTTACGTCAGACCCATTCCGTGAAGGAAGTAGCGAGGGACGCGAAGGAAATACTCCAGGAGGTGGCGGAATTGACCCTAGAGGTGGTGGGGGTGGCGGCGGTACCGGATGTCCATGGTTTCGCCATTGTGCCAGGACTGCACCGTTGATATCTTCGGTTTTAGCTCTGGGACGGCCGTTCTCCTGTACGAATTCTCGTTCCGGAGGCATACTCTGCGGATCCCTTGCCCGTCGCCCACCTAAAGGTGTCCCTCGTCCAGAGTTGGGTCGACTCGGCAAAGAATAGTCGTCATAATCTTCCTCAACCTCAAAATTATCTTGGCTATAAGAATATTTGGCCACGCCAGCGGCGGCACCCCCGGCGTAAACTGAACCCAAATGTGTGGAAGGATATGAGTGTTGATGCATAGGCACCTTATGCTCTGATGGGCCATATCGAATATCAAGACCAGAACGTAAATGTGGATTTGTCGGAGGAACATAGACTGTCGTATGCATGGAAATAGAGCTTGATTTCTCATGGTGGTAAGCCGCGGCGCTGTGCCTAGAGGGGAGGGAAGAATTGCTGCTGTTTGAGATGGCTGACCGTTCAGATTGTCGTCGAGACCCGGACGAGTTCACCAGCCGCATGATTGCTGTTTCCCACTGCTTCAATTGCTCCTCAGAACGGCAACGAAGAGTAAAGTATTCTGTATCGTCGTCACCTCGCCAGAATACACGAAGGGCATGTGGATCTAGAAATCGATTAAGCCAAGAGTCTTGATCACATCAGATGACAACCCACCGCCAGCAATAGCAACTCTACGAGCACTCGTCACGTTGTTTAAGAAAATCCGGCCCTTAAGCAGGAGAGGAGTGTTCTTTTTCTTAGAAAGCCCACTCCCTCCAGGAGTAGGAGTTGGAGGTACTGACTGCTTCTTTAGGAGTGAATTGTTCTTGGAAACCTTTTTGCTTGAAATTACTATCGCCTCCTTGCAGCATAGAATAATCTTCTCGAATAGGAAGACGTGATATTCACGATCAACCTCTGACTTTGTTACGAGGAAAATGTCGTCAAGAAGGAGATCGCCAAAGTTGGCTAAATGATGGCCCTTCCAGTCTTCAACGCGCGTCTGAAGAGTTTGGACGGTTTGAATATTATCTGCACGTCTTTGAGCTTCGTTGATCTTGTCTGTGACACGCTTCGCTGCAGCAGAACCTTCGATCAGATCATTGTACAAGGGATATTCCGTGGGAGACGATTTTTTAACAAGTGACTGCAGAGAAAAGAAAGAAAAATAAAATTAGTCATAAATCAGTCAGAACTGAAAAGAAGTGTTTACGTCAAGAAGCAGTGGGTACTTGCAAATGCGTTGTACAGGCTTAATGAGAAATGCGGGCAACTCTGATCTGGGGTTAATTACGTCAGCAAGCGTCTGAAAAAAGATAAATTGAGTCAGCAGACTGTTCTTTGTCGTCACGGCAGCACATACCATCAAATTCTGCTCTTCAACTAAAAGCAGCTCAGTTGCGTTGGTATAGTTGGCGCAGTAGGGCTCGTAAACCTCGAACTCCTCTTCCTGAATGATCGAAGCAATCGTGAAGGGGAAACAAGGAACATGCCAAACTTAAGTGAACAAGCTATTCTGATACATAATCAAACAGACCCACATTGTTCGTGAAAAGTTGTCCCCACGCCTGTTCTTTCCAAGGAAGCTCAGCTATCTGCTCCATTGAAATGAGGAACTTGCGTTGGAAATCAAGAAGTTTGAGAAGGCCGGGGAAAAGATGATGAATCGTGTCTTGATCGATGATGTGTTTCTGAAGAAGAGCCGTAGAATATGTCTGTACTGGGAGATGAGGCTGGATGACTAAAATAACAGGAATTTCAAGCGAACCTGCATAACTTCCAAGTCTTGCACATACTTGCGCTCAGTCTCCAAGAGCTCCCGAATGATATTCCGGCGCTCAACCTCCTTGGGTACGTCATGATCGCTAGATAAAGTGGAGTGAAAGGAGGATTGAGAAGCATTGGAAGGTGGAGTTGATGGAACCGGGTGCTCCGTGAAGACATCGCGGGGTAAACGGTCAACCAAATAAGTAAGCGTTTGGACAACCTGCGTGACAATCAGCATGAGGACTTATAAAGTGTGACAATGGTACCTTGACGAAGCCATTGGTATTGTTGTCCTGGAGTTCACCGATTGTAAAGTTGAGATCCAGATCCCAATGACCCTCCTTCTGGAGACGGGAAATAGCCATGACGACCTGTGCGATTGTGCGTTGCTTGCTCTTCTTGCCCATGGCTTCAATGTCGATGCTGGTGGGATCAGTATTAATATTCTCGATGGGGGTGGCCGGAGGAGGCAGAAGGTTAAAAAGAAAGACAAGGGGAACGCCGAGCTCAAGGTGGTCCCAAAGGTCGTGCACCATGTCTGTAGACTTGCGGGAATCATCTTGTGGGATAACAAGATCGAGGAATGGTTGAAATCCACGGATACTCATGAGACGTGCGCGGAGCTGTGAACACTGCTGGTAAAGAGACGTCGACTGAGATGCAGACTTGTTGAGGAGCGTATTGTTCTGCTGGGGGATGTCTATGGCAGGAATACCATTTACGCCGACGATTGACTTTTTACGGCCTGCGACGGAAGCCATGGCGGGGAGAAAACGGAGAGGTCGTCGTCGGGGTCGTCGCGGGAACTAGAGAGAAGCTAAGCTCCGACCAAACAATATCAAACTTGAATTACATAAGCCGCAGATGGGGAATACAGATACACTAGTTACATGGACCTATCCAAAGTGGTTTGTCGGAATCCCATCAGCCTCGGTGCCATGGCTCCCTTGCCATCAGATCCTCTTGGGAAATCGATGCCGACTGGCTACGCCTACGATCATACAATTCTGGCAGTTTGGGCTGGGGATTTTCATACTACTAAGAGAGGATCAATTCCTGCACAGACCTTTTCTACCTGTCTCCGCCCAATATAAATTTCAACTCTGGTTCAACGCTCCGAGCATGCTTTGGGACCTTGCCAGGACCCTGGGCACGGCCCAATTTACAGTCGGAGTCTATGAAGCGTTTCTGAGTTTGGAATACTCGGCAACTCCCTAAGTTTCTCTCTGAGAGTTAGAGGTCCTACTGTCAATGCCCCCTGCGACCAGCAGACGTGCTATCCGTGACATCCCTGCTCAGTCCCTCAACAATGTTCAGTCTACTTCAACCGCCCACGCGGACCTCTTTACAGACCCCATGATGGGCTGTGCGCTCAACATCTACATCGACAAGGATGTGGAGGACAAGGAACGCATCTTACAGCTAATTACAGTAGGTGTTCCCAACTTTTCACGGCTTTTATTATTTTAACTCGCACCCCTAGAACCACGGCGGTGTAGTCTCTCCGGGCTACAGCAGCGTTACCTACATTCTGGGTGAGTCCCCGCACACCCCGCACTTCGTCACCTCTGACACCCCATCTAGTTGATCCGCACAAGGAATCTGGTCAAGCTCTATACAGACAATACGTCAACCGCAAGGGAAAGCTGGTTCTCGACGCACGCTGGATTTACGAGTGTATCAAGCACGGCCAGCTTCAAACGTTCAAAGCAAACTGGGCGGGCTGTAAATTGGACGGAACTGAGAAGTATGAGGTTCTTTCTATTCCTTCTACTCGATAATAATTCCTCTGCAGAGTTGGAACGGCAGCTGTTCCTGTCCAAGAGGATAATTCTGGTCGCACATCGCGCCCTGTTGAATCTCACCCACAATCGCAGCCGTCATCCCACTCACATGCCCCAATCCCCCCCGGACCTGCGACTCACTCACATGCTCCAATCCCCCCCGGACCTGCGACTTATGTCCCATACCCATACTCTGCTGCCCATCCTGAGCCATCATGGCACGACACAAGTGGCATCCCGCCTCAAGCCACTCACCTTCAGCACGTCATGTCTCAGCCAACGCGGCATCCCAATTCATTGTGGCAGCCTCCGCCCTCACATTATCAACCTCTTGACGCCACCGACACAAGCGCCACAGATTACCCAGACTATGCACGATATCGCCCAGATCAAGACTGGGCGCAGGGGGAGTACTATCCGGAGCAGGTAATGTCTCCATCATGCTCTGTGCCTCGTCACCAATATCTAAGTATGGGAGCAGTTCGCCCCTTACGACAATTCAGATGGAGGTTATCTGGAAATAGACGGTCCTCCTACATCTGCATCTGTGGCTCCTCCACCTGAATCGACTACCAACCAACCTCATACTCTGTCTACTGACCCCGGATCAAATCAACCACGAGGCCGCAAGCGTACACGTTCTACGGCCCATAACGGACCGGTCAATCCCGCCGCGCTTGTGCCACCAAAGGGTCCACCTGCACGTTCCCCCACACCTCCTACACGCGTACTCAAATCAACGTATGGAGGAAATTTGTATACAGCCGATGATGTTGAATATCTGAAAAAGTATATTGATTATTGCCAGGATCAAGGACTAGTGTTGAGGTTTGTGAATGTCCCGTAACACATGCTATATGCTGATGCGTCATAATCCCAGCTTGCGCGAAATATGTGAACGGATCGCGGTGAAGGCAAGTTACTTACTTCGGCTACACGTGTTACGCTAATTATGCATCTGTAAGGCCCCTCATCACACGTTTGTAGTTCATTTGGATCATCCTTCCTAGCTCATGTTCCAATAGATTTTATAGCTGGCGTCGTTACTGCAACAAACATCAGATCCGTCTTGGGGCGTATCAAATGGAAAATAATGGGCGCTCGCCCTCACCGGCTCCCATCCCTAGTGCTGAAGACGAACCCGTCCTCGAACCCACGGTGGAAGCAGATTCCTTCCCATTAGCATCTACGCCGAACCGGAACAGGTCACCTACTCCCCCTAGAGCACTCACTCGTAGTACAACCGGTAAGGGTATCGCATTCACACAGGAGGATGTCAATTTTTTAATGCGTTTCCTGGAGTACCGGAAGTGTGTACTTACTTGTGCAGAAGCAATGTCTGTTTTCATTAACCACTTGCCAGGTCTAGAGATCCCGAGTTGGATATGGTTCAGTTCTGGAAGGATGTAGCCGAACGTGTAAGATATACCATCATATGTATTTTATTTGCATCCTCATTTACGGTCATACGTCGTCGGCAGGCGCCACACCACTCACGCGCATCTTGGATGAAGTACTGGCGCCGCCATAAACATGAACTTGAACCGGATGACTCCGGACAACCACCTGTACCACCTCCGGAGAAGAAAGTGAGATATAGCAACGGGGATGATGTTCTTCTTGCCCGTTACTTTGCTAGCCGTCCACAAGGCACGTCAGACCAGATATTTCAGAACTTTGCCAAGATGGTGAGCTCTGTCGCGTATCATTTGGTGATGTACGTATTGATAATCACAATGATACAGCATTCTCATCATCCATGGAAAGGATGGCAAGAACATCACAGGATACACA
The DNA here is from genome assembly GCA_003314385.1 of Gomphus sp. MG54. Taxonomy (NCBI): domain Eukaryota; kingdom Fungi; phylum Basidiomycota; class Agaricomycetes; order Gomphales; family Gomphaceae; genus Gomphus; species Gomphus sp. MG54. Next base: position 7,237 of record QLPG01024734.1, on the reverse strand, counting down.
AAAAGACCGTGGACCATTATGTGAAAATGATAAATAACGGACAGCCAATTGACTCGCCTCCAGAATAAGCGGGATCAGTTCATCATTCTATTTATTTCCATGATCCAGGCACCTGCCAGAGTTCCTTCCTAACTATACTATAACCTGCAGCATAGATAGTAATATGTGTAGTGAGACTGTTGCAGGAATACATTTTGATTCCGCGGCGCTACATATCCCAATGCCAGAAGATACATCTCGTTTGAAAGTGATGACTGAGGATCAAATTGTAGAGGTTAATTTCATTGCCAAGTTGTACAAAGCTGCCAGCCAGATCTGATGCTTTCCCCTACCACAGTTCCATAAGAATGGGTAAGTGCTCGTCACCCAGAAATATGACATGACACATGGTGTGCTTCGAATTGCTTCAGATACCTCTGCCTTCGCGAGTTTCTCACTGCTGAACAAACGGCAGTCCTATTAGCTCGCTCAAAGCAGCTATTACAGGAATTTGACTTGGCATCCCATCCCCGGGTTAGTTGATATTCTTCCGTATCGGACTGCCTGCCAACTTTAGACTGACAGAGGAATGTGATGTTAGACAAAGTTCACCACGGGTGATGACGACCATGTTGGAGACGAGTATTTCCTGACATCTGGTGACAAGATACGGTTTTTCCTTGAAGAGGACGCTGTCAATAATGATGGTTCGCTTAATCGACCTAAGAACGAAGCCGTAAACAAGATTGGACACGGCACGTCCTCCCGCCTTCTCCTTTGGGTCCAATTGTATTCACACATCTATAGGTTTGCATGTAGTAGACCCTGTCTTTCGACGCGTGACACTCGAGAATGACAAGCTCAAATCACTCGTCCGCGATTTGGGATATCACGAAGACCCACAAGGTGATGCTACTCCTGAAGATTTGACTGTAATAGCCACTTACGGTGTGAATTCTTCGTCACTAGTCCTGCAAAGCATGGTCATTTGTAAGCAGCGGGAACTCGGTGGGGAAGGTATGGATGCAACAGTGTTTCAATATTGTCTTTAGCTTGCTGAAAATTGCCGCGAACAGTTCCCGAACATAATGACTCGTAAGAGCCTTGCATCTTCCGCTCTCCTGTTTTGATATCATTGAGAGTTGCCGTTAAAGAACTTTTTTGGTGGGATATGCGTATCAATGCTCGTCAAATCACGAGTTTATGTTTACTTGGTAGTATACGGATCCACCCAGTGCTCTTGGATTCTGGTTCGCCTTGGAGAAGGTGAGTACGTTGGCAGACGTGCTTCAGTGAAATGCTCACTGCATGGCATTAGTGTACGGCCCACAACGGTGCGCTTTCCTTTCTGCCAGGCTCCCACATAACCTCGCCAATCACAAAACGCTTCGTGCGTGCACCGGGAGGAGGAACTACTTTTAAGACCATCGAAATTCAAACTATGCCTAGACCAGAAAGGGAATACATTTTAGAGACCTGTGAGCCAGGTGAGGCTAAGAACTCCTTTCAGCGCATAATATTGATGTTCTATCTCTCGGATAGGGGATCTCGTCCTGATACATGGAAGCGTCCTTCATAAATCTGAGAGAAATACGACTTCCTCAACTCGGTTCGCATACACATTCCATATGATAGAAAGTCCTCCCAAAGCAATATACGACAACAAGAATTGGCTTCAGCCAACAGTGACAACGCCGTTTGCAAAACTGTTTGCAAATGTTAATGATTGACTGATTGATAGATTGTAGACTATATTGACAGTAATTTCAGTTATTGCTGTACAACCTCCACCTTCGCTCTCTCGACAATCTGGTCAGGCGTGAGATCAAACAACGCATCTATTAATGCTGGCAGGAAGGAACCTGGACCCCTAACGTCGGGTCGTGTGACGGCAATTTCCGCGGCAATTGTGAGAGCCAAAATCCTAAAGCAACAAAAATTGATCAATCCTGATTGATGGAGGCGATGAAATTGCCCGTACCCTCCAAGTGCTGCAATGAGCATATTTCCGTTCACAAGGCGTGCCATAGGCTGTGTGTACTCTTGCGTCGCAGAGATACTCGCAGCGGCGCAAAATGTAGCAACAGAAGAACCAACCATACATCCACTTCCAGTAATGTTCCCTAGGAGTGAGTGTCCGTTGGTTGAACGCAATACAATCTTTCCGTCGGACAACCAGTCGGTTTCACCAGTCATCACCACAATGCAACCTGCAGAACCAGTGATGGGCACCCGATCACATGGTTAAAGTGAATAATACTTACGTTCTTGGCGCGCCAGGTTGAGCACAACCCTAGCAGGTTCCACAAACCCCAACCCTATGCTATCTACTCCCCGCGATTGAACCTAGGTATGAGGATTTATCAATGCGTCGCTAAGCCTGTTCGAAATTATATTACCTCCGAGCACCCGGCGAGGGCACCAATTTCCGCTGCATTTCCTTTGATCACGCTTGGCTGCCATTCGTTCAAGAGCTCTGTTCCAGAGGATGTGTTAGCATGCCACCAGGTAATTAATCCTGGGTGGGTCATGTACCGTTCGTAATTGTTTTCCGATGATGGGTAGCGCCTACGGCAACAGGGTCTAAAACGACTAACCAAGTGTCACATCATCTTCAACATCGAATATTTAGGTTGATTCCAACCTGGTTTTCTATTTATATTTGCCCACCGACCTGAAACTGGCTGTAACTGACTATTCACATCGAGAGAGTAGAACTCACCCGCCAATAGCATTCCTTGACTGTTGCTGATTGTGCCTATATTAATCAGCAAAGAATCAATAACACCACTGAGGTCCTGCATCTCATCGGGGGCATTGGCCATGATAGGAGAAGCTCCGAGCGCTAGAGTTGCATTTGCTGATTGTGTGGTGACGACTGTGTTGGTGATCTAATTATTGTTGAGTCTCTTGTTAAGAAACGAATATCCAACGTACTTGATGGACTAAAGGGGTCGAGCCGCGTACAACGCCGAGGAGGCTGGCCGCCTCTCGGGCAAAGTAGAGTCCGGTTATTGGGCTCGATGGGTCTGAAACAAACGAAAAGATCGGTGGTGAGGCCAGGGATTTGAATGATTTAATCAGATGTGCAAGTCTTTTGGCGGCTTCAAGCGGCTCTTTCGAGGAAACAATCTCGCTTATTACAGCCAAACCATCCAGGCAACGATATTGAGATGGCGCGACCGCTCCATGAAGGGCTCGTAGAGCATTGGTACTCTTTATACCACCTATAGAGGTTCAGTTTAAGGCTGAAAGATTGTTAGCTTGTGCTACTTAACCTATTGCGACAGCCTTCACATCTGACCCCTCCAAAACTTCAAGGATGCGTCCCACTCCACGTACTCCAACAATAGGGTTTGTCAATTGCTTGCTTTGTGTGTCCCAGACAGCTCCTATGCCAACATAATCTGCACCATCTTCCTTTGCCTTCTTTGCTTCGTCTGGTGTGTTCACAGACACCCCAATGATCGTCCCTTGGGGTAGGAGTTTACGGGCTATTGATATGGGCATGTCATTTTGGCCGAGATGGACACCATCTGCGCGGATGGCAAGGGCAATATCAATGCGATCGTTAATAATAATGGGAATGCGATGTCTATGGCATAGTTCCTTAGTACGCGCAGCAATTGACAAAAACTGTGGGAGGAATAAATATTACAGTAAGCAGCGTTGAACAGCGAGAAAATCAGAACTACTGAATGCCACATACTTCCCCTGTGTCGGCAGTTTTTTCTCTAACCTAACAATCTGTTTTTCAACATAGTAGTTCACCGTAACCACAATAATTTTCCTAACCTGAACAATAGTAACTCCTCCTTGAATAGACTTGAAAGCAAAGATATCAACCTTCCAATTGGGAAAGAATCTCAGGTAATATACAAACCAACCTCTTCTAGAGATTCAAAATAATCCTAGACGCATCTTTAATCACACAAGTAGATAACATTACGTCAAATGTTTGACCTTTCCGAGAGGGAGTAGTGTCCTACTTGTGACAAGATAGAGAGAGTAATCTACAGGATGAGCATCCATTACGAAACGCGGTTACAAACTCCGCACGCGACGCGTCTCTTGCTCCCACTTAACCACTACCATTCATACACATCGCTATCGATAAGTCATACCTGCCTCTAGATAACATCCAGGGATAACAATGCTCGAAGCCCGTTTAGCTGCAGCCAGCGTCCTAAAGCGTTTGCTTGATGGTTCGTGGTCCCTCGACGTGTTCATTTTTTATGATTAACCGCGTTTTCGAAACGCGTTCAGCCATCAAGGAGCTCGTTACAGACGCCAACTTTGAGTGCAATGAGGAAGGCCTTGTATGATGGAATCCATTATCATCACGCGTCACTTGACTTCTGTCAACAGACTTTGCAGGCAATGGATAACTCCCATGTCGCTCTAGTGGCTGTTAATCTCGACGCGGATGGTTTCGACTCATATAGATGTGATAGACCGATGCCTCTTGGAGTCAACCTTGGATCTTTGACGAAAGTTCTCAAGTGCGCCAAAGACGACGACATGGTCACACTCAAAGCAACCGACAATGGCGATATTTTAAACTTGATCTACGAAGCCAAAAGTTTGTCTCATTAGCAATGCTTGTTATGCTTAATTAATAAACCTTTCTCAATAGACTCTGATCGCGTCGCGGAATATGACATGAAGCTCATGGATATAGATACGGACGCACTCGGAATCCCAGACACAGAATATGAAGCACGTGTCACCATGTCGGCCGTTGAGTTTGGTAGAATATGTCGTGACCTCTCGCAACTGGGTGAATCCGTACGCATTGAAGTTTCCAAAGAGGGTGTCAGATTTGCCAGCGATGGGGAAGCTGCCAATGGTAATGTCTTGTTGAAGCAAACTGACAGCGCGAGGGAACGTTATGCTGGATGGGGTGTTACAAAGAATGATGGGGAGGCAGAGGCAAGTAAAAAGGGGAAGAAGACTAGGAAAGACAAAGTCAAGCGAGAGGATGGGGAGAATGGAGAGGCTGAGGGAGACGAGGATGGGGATGTGGAAGAAGGCGATGGTGATACTTTTAAGACTCCAGCTTCCGACCATGAAGGTTCCGATGCAGGTTCCAATGCAGAAGGAGAGGGTGATGAAGAGGATGCGACGACTAGCAAAAAGCGGAAACGAGCATCGGCTTCCAATGGGAAGAAGACTGGTGTGAAGAAAGCAAGGAAGGCCGCCGATGATGGCGGTGACTCCGGTGGTGTCGCTATCGAAATGTCACAAGCCGTGAATCTCACATTCTCCTTAAAATACCTCGTCAACTTTGCGAAGAGCGGCAGTTTGGTTGATACGGTGGTGCTGAAAATGCATAGTGAGGTCCCACTATTAGTGCGTGCACTCCCAACTTGACTCCTTTACCTTCGTTAACGTACTTACAATTTTACAGGTCGCTTATCATTTTGGCCAAGGATCTATCCAATACTATCTTGCTCCCAAAATTGGTGACGAATAATTGGATTGCATTATGTCCATATATGACTGGTGTTATTTTGGCTGTCGTCTGATTTGTATACAGACATCTTTATCTTCAAAATTATGGAATCCAGAATCTTTGTCCCCCAAATGTATGCGCTTAGAAATGATGCGATGGATGTTACTTTCCTGGGGCTCTCTCCAGGATGAAATGACCAAAGCTTAATTGTGTACTGCTATATGATTTATTTTGAATGTACGATGGCAATTATCAATGACGGCTGCAAACAAGCAGCCCAATGCAATGACTCTGCAGGACTTGGGAAAGCTCTGGTTGAGGCAGAACGAACGGTTGGAGGTGTCTTGATTTTGGAACGAGGGTCATCTTGCGATGAATGACAAAGTGAGGAACTGGGCAGTGACCATAAACTTGTACGTTGTCGTTGTGCTTTTTGAAGTGGGACAACAATATACACTGCATGAAGCAAGCAAAACGGTAACCAGTAACACCAAAGAGCTTTTTCATGAGGTGCACACATTGGCCTATTGGCAATTCTGAGATGCACAAATGCAATGGCCATATCACTGGTTTGGTAGATCAACCAGCTGCACATCTGATCCATGGGCCATTGGTGAGTGGGATGGATTGGTTTCATTTCCTTTAGATGATGGTTTGCAGATAATTTGGATTTGAGCTTTAGAAACTCGTTCCAGGTGATGACCCACTCGGGGAGCTGGTGCATTTCCCTCCTCCCTGGGTGTCCACAATTCCCTCTAGCGTGACGTATTAGTAGTCATTCTATTCTTTCTTTTCGAACCTTCAGACAGTTCTTGCAACATGCGCGTTACATCAGACATAAATAACAACCAAGTCATGTATGTTTTATAATACAATGCAGTCTGGGACTACTTCCCATAAGTAGGTCGTCTTTTTCTTGGACTTGGGTTTGTTCATGATGTTGTCGATCCTGATGGGAGTCGACAGGCATCCGGAGGAGGTAAGAGGGTGTTGCTCTTTGACAGGGTTGGGAAGCAGGCTCGGAGGGGTTGATTTGAAATTGAAATGTTGGATGCAGACAAAAACTACAAAATAAAAACCTCTTTCGACCACTACACAGGGAAACAACCCATAACGACAGAAAGCAGGGCCGGAGGGGTTGTTTTTTTAGGATACGGATAATTGCGATCAACCGAATTTATCTTGATCGTCTTCTCGTGCCAATAGGGTTACTCACTATTCACAACTATGTAAGTGCATCTCAGACTTGAAAAACTTCCCGTTTCACGTTCATGTATTGTCCGAATGCAGACGAGAAAGCACAACCATGAATTTGTCTCCCGAGGCTACCATATTCGTTTCACCATGGTAAAGCGTGTCAGTTCCTCTAGCTTAAGGCGTCCCCGCTTTCCCTCTGAAGTTTTTCTACCTTCAGAGTCTCTCCCTCTCTCACCAATCTCTGCAACAGGTGATGCATCGTCCTGGGGTCGATCTAAAATCACTTTCAACTCTCGGTTGTAGACCTATCCCGATTAATTTTTTTTCAGAATACTAATATTATTTGAGGAGAGCTCACTTGTTCTTCCTTGCCTTCCCCGATTGGATCGCGCCCAAAGTCATTGACAACGTCTTCCGCTTCACGTGCCTCCATTCCCTCTCTGCGCCTCGTCGCATAGCTCACGAGATGCACACCGAGCATTACCTTTATTACTACAAAGCTGACCAAAATACGCCTAAGTCTCCCAATCGGGTGATGAAGATGAACGAAATACCATAGCCAGAACAAAGCACCGAGTGCAACCCACTTGAAGTTCCTGATAACGT
>QLPG01024725.1:418-16662 GCA_003314385.1 Gomphus sp. MG54 | reverse complement strand
CCGCTCTACCGCTATCCCCCTCTCCCCTTTCCCGCTCCTTCCGCCCCTCGTTCCAACAGGTGCCAGCGATATACCTCTGAAACATAGCAGATGTTTCGTCCCCGAGTCACTAGACTCGCCCGTTATTTCCTCCCCAATTCCGCAGGGTACACTGTATGACGATGAGGAGCTACCCGGTATGTTGGGTGATCTTTCTTTCTCCAGCCATACCCTCAATTTTTGACCAACTATTTCACGTTGCCTTTAGGATGTGAATCTTACGACGAGTTGACGAATGAAATGAATGAATCTTCGAAATTGGAGATTGATAGATCAACAAGCCGGAGATCAGTTTCCGAGTCCGTAAGTCAAGATGGGCGACGTGGATCCCGAGAGGCTCGTGATGCTACTTCCATGCTTAGTATTCCCGAAGGAAAGGGCGTGCAGGAATCCACCACGGTTCGAACGGTATGAAAGTTTTACGAACTCCAATCACGAATCGCATTAACCTCTTACTCACCAGTCCACGTACCTTGGCCTTTCCCAATCAACCGAATCAACCAAAGGGTACTTGGGTCATCGCGCCATATCCACCGACTCCTGTGGCCGGGTTGAAATGGACCTTCTGGACCATTATTCATGTCCACCAGAGTAAGTGTTTGGTCTGGACTAGATCTATGGTAAAACATAACCCAAAAATGCTGTAGCCATCATAAGTACTAAAATGATGACTCCAATTGACCATAACAACCCTCTGGGTGACGTTGCTATTCCACAAGGTAGTCAGCAGTCACGAACAGACGAGGTCGGGCCGGACTCCATGCAGGCAACACGAAGTCAGACCTCGGATCACATGTCTGATGTAAAGCTGCTTCCGACGCGAGCTCCGAGGCCTAAAACGGGTGATAGGATGAATGAATCAACGTCCAGGCAAAGAAGCAGTCGAGCGTCTATTGAGCATGCCAGTGGAACATTAACCCAATTAATAGTGGTGGAATCCATGAATTACGTGCCGTCTGCCGAGGGCTCGGGTCAATACGAACAGGACGCCAGTGAAATGGCAATAATTACGACTGGAGAGACCATTCGGGAGTATGTAGGGCATGAGACTGTGCGGGAAGCTACAGAAGACATTGGCCAGTGGTCGACGGTGAAGACCAGCAAGACAACACTTAAACCAACCGACGAGGGCTCCAGTGCCAGTGGCGTAACTGTCGTTCAGCCCAGTGGCAAAAAGTATGATCTAGCCGCATCAGTGAACATTCCGCGGTCTCAAAATTGGGAGAATGTTCAAGGGTCCATAGAGGAATTCCACTCTTTGAGCCAGAAGACCACTCAAACCGCAGCTGAATTTGACCTCTCGACATTGGATGACGGTGTGCCCTCTGCCACGTTAGACGGTCAATATGATGGCCAGTCTACACAGGCAATTAAAGGAGGAAAGAACGCTCAAGATTCTGCGGAGGTTCAGACTGTGCGGGAATGCACACAAGACAATAGTAGTAGTTCATCAATCCAGAAGACCACCCAGGCTTCATCTCAGCTGGAGCTTGTTATATCGACTCTCTTGGTATCGTCTTCCGAATCCTCATGTCAGGTCGCAGGCGAAGCTCCCGATTTGGAAGTAATTCCATACAGAGAGAGCGTACATGAGTTTGTAGTGGCACAGATTGTGCAGGACTCGACAAACGACATGCTCCAATTGACGCAGCTGCCCACACGGCTTTCAGCTGCGTCATTGGAGACCGGAGAGCCAAGCACTCTCGTTACATACAACGAGTCCGTTCGTCAATTTGGGAGTCAGGTTGCGAGAAGCTCGGAGACTAATGTCACAACCCTTCGTGATGGTCCTGGTGAGACCGTGTCCGAGTCGGACGATATTTTTCAGCAAAACATACAGAAACTCAGGGAGTCGTGGACACAGCATGGTACCCGGGCGTCGATTCAGGAGAGCACCGGAACGACAGCGCAACTGACGGTGCAGACCTCAACTGATGGACAATCGTGCAATGGTCACGTGACGTTCACAGAGACGACTGACCGGTTTGATGATCAGGTGGGAGGGGAACTACTAGGTCCTGACGATACGATAGGTACTGGCGGAGAGATGATTAACGCATCGACAACAGACCAGGCTGTACATGAGTCCACAGGAGTGATTAATCAGTCACCAACCCAGCTGACCACAACGGGGAGTACTATTGTGGATTATGCTCGTGTGCCTGGAAGGGATCAGGGAGGAGGCCAAATCTCTATGGAGGATACTGGGAATGAAGGCGCAGAAAAAAACACATTCAGCATCGTTGACACACAGGTCAAAGATGCAACACAAGACAGTGCTTCTCCGTCGTCTGAACGCATGCAGACGGCATCGGGAGGGGTGTATAATTCTTCGTTAATTGAGGACGTGAAAGCCGTGATTCAGGAAACCTTCAGGACCCAAACAGCAACACAGTCAGCAGAGGTTGATAATTCTTCGTTGAAGGAGAGTGTGGAGACGTTGGTTCAGCAGTTCTCAAGCACGCAAACGGCAGCACAGTGAGCAGGGGTGTATGATTCGTCGTCGAGGGAGGACGCGAAGGCAGTGGTTTAGCAGAACTCTGACTCGCATACAGCGACAAAGTCGGAAGAGGTGTATAATTCTTCGTCCACGGATGATGTGAAAGAAGTGACTCAGCAGACCTTCAGCACGGAAAAGGGGACAGATTTGCAAGAGGTGCATGATTCTTCCCCGAAGGCGGGTGTGGAGATGGTGCTTCAGCAGACCTCTAGCACGCAAAAGGCGACAGAGTTGACGAAGGTGTATGATTCTTCGTCGAAGGAGAGTGTGGAGACGTTGATTCAGCAGTCCTCAAGAACGCAAACGGCCACACAATCTGCAGAAGGGTATGATTATTCCTCCACTGAGAGTGTTGAGAACGTGATTCAGAACCCATCAAGTACACAAACAACCACAGAGTCAGCACAGGTGTATGATTCCTTGTTGAATGACAGCGTGGAGACGGTGGTTCAGCAGACCCCTGATACGCAAACGGCGACCCAGCCAGCAGAGGTGTATAATTCTTCATCGTCAGACAATGAGGAGACGGTGGTTCAACATACCTGGAGCACCCAAAACGAGACAGAGTCGGCAGAGACATATGATTCTTCGTCCAGGGTTAGTGCAGATAGAGTGGTTCAGCCGATCTCTAGCATTCAAACGGCGACAGAGTCGACAGAGGTTTATGATTCTTCGTCGACGAAGGATGTGGAGGTTGTTCAGGAAACTTCAAGCACACGGACGGCGACAGAGTCAGCAGAGGTGTATGAGCCCTCATCAGAGGATAGTGTAACGAGGGTGCTCCAGCAGTCCCCAAGGACCCAAAAATTAAACCAGTTAGCAGAGGTGTATGATTCCTCGTGGAAGGACAGTTCAGTGAGGGTGGTTCAGCTGACATTGGGCACCCAAACGGCGAAGGAGTCAGTAGAGGTGTATGATTCTTCGTTGAAGGATGGTGTGGAGACGGTGGTTCAGCAGTCTTTAAACACGCACACAGCGAGAGAGTCAGCAGAGGTGTATGATTTCTCGTTGAAGGACAAGGTGGGGCTGGTGGTTCAGCAGACCTCAGGCATGAAAATGGCGGTAGATTCGGCAATGGTTTATGGTTCCCCCTCGTTGGACAGTGTGGAGCCAGTGGTTCGGCACTTCTCAAGTACGCAACCGGCGACAGAGTCAGTAGAGGTGTATTATTCCTCTTTGAAGGACGGTGGGGAGCCGGTGCTTCAGCAGACCTCAGCCACGCAAATGGCAACTGAGCCGGGGGAGGTGTATGATTCTTTGTCGTCGGACAATGTGAAGACTGTGGTTCAGCAGTCTTCAAGCACCCAAAAGGCGACAGAGTCAACAGAGGTGTATGATTCCTCGTTGAAGGACTGTGTGGAGACGTTGATTCCCTCAGGCACGCAAACGGCGACAGATTGGGTAGTTTGTGGTTCTTCGTCGTCGGATAGTGTCAAGACTCTGGTCCAGCAGTCTTCAAGAACGCACATGGCGACAGAGTCACCAGCGGTGTATGAATCGTCGTTGAAGGACAGTGTAGAGACGGGGATTGAGCAGACCTCGGGCGTCCAAACAACGACAGATTCGGCGGGGGTTTATGATTCCTCGTCGTCGGACAGTGTGGAGACGGCGGTTCAGCTGTCCTCAAGCACCCAATCGGCGACAGAGTCGGCAGCGGTGTATGATTCCTCGTTGAAGGATTCCTTGTTGAAAGTTGGTGTGGAGCCGGTCGTACAGCAGACCTTGAACACGCAAATGGCGACCGAGTCGGCAGCGGTGCATGATTCCTCATCAAAGGACAGTGTGCCGACGGTAGTTCAGTCCTCGAGCAAGCAAAATGAAACAGAGTTGGCGGAGGTATATGATTCCTCGTCGATTGAGATTCCATGCACCGTAGTCCAGCAGTCCTCGTCTGTCATGGTGCCAATTTCCCAGTTTCTGCCAGTCGATAGCGAACAGTTCGGACATGAGAAATTCTTGGTTAAGGAGAGCGTATCGACTGTGGAAGAGACTATGCAGGGAACGGTTTCAGAGGTTATTGGCTGCACCGACCAGAAAGTCGACAGGGACGAAATGCTCATCTCTGAGTCCTCTGGTGCCACTATGCACAATAACTTTTCTGGTGAGATTTATCAAGGACCAGAAATTACCTATGGTTTTCCCCAATTGATCACATACTCTTTACCAGAATCAAAGATTGGAGAATCGGGCAGGAAGCTCACCGAATCCCCTGGTCTATATAATGGTCAGATCACAGGGAAAACTCCTGGAGTGACCGATAAAGGAGAGACCATGTTGATACACGAGTCCAGCGAGTCATCCACACAGCAGAACATCCGCTCATCGATCTATCAGATTACCCAATTTTCAGCTCAACAGACCCTGCAGGCCTCCTTCGAACTGAAGCGTGGACAACCGACCAACGGCTTAACTCTCAATGAGTCTGCCAGCCAATCTGATGTTTTGGTAGGAGGGGAGGATCTTGATGGTACAAGACTTACCTCTAGAAACAGTTGAATTATAGTTTACTTGATTCTGAGAGTGAAACAGAAAATGGGGAAATGGGATAGAAAATTTGTGTGTAATTATTATTCTAGTACATGTTTTTATTATATAGTAAACCCATCTACGCACGTCCCTTCCCAGAGACGCGTGAGAATTGACGCCTTGATCACGACGCGTATGTGTTCCGGATATGCTTACATGTGACAGCGCGTGACACAAATACGCTGTACGCAGCGAATGCGATGACCGAGATGTGGGGAAATACCCCCTTGGTTACAACATTACCGATGGACGAAACGCTCGGGAGTTCACAACAGACCAAATCAGTTTGCGAAGTTCGATAGAAGAGCTTCATCAATCATCAGTGTGTTGTGACAAGGGGTGGAAGGAGCAAGGACAGAAGAACGGACTTACACGATGGAATATGACACACGATCGCACCGGGACGTATATACGCAGTATCTGAAGGGAGAGAATGACGAAATATGAAGGAATTCCGATCAGGGTAGGATCTAGGTGTAGGCACTCACCGTCGAGGATGAAGATTTTGGATCGCGCGGCCGATGATGCGGAAGAATGATCAAAAGATAGGGCGTCGACCCTGCATCCGGATCTATAACGCCGGCGCCGCATTAGGAAAACTTTATTTTCCACACCATTTTCTGTTTAGGTATAAAAACTAGATAGTTACTAGAATATACTTAACCTTTCAGTCCCATCCATTCCTCTATCAACCAAGGCTGCAACCCAACTTATATTCTAACTAATACAGTGTAACTGACCAGACAACCGAGGGTTCTGACCACCAATGAACCAGTCGTCCGAACTGGGGAAACTGCCGTCCAAGACTTTGTTGGTGTGCTTAGAATGGATCAAGCAGAGCGACAGCATGGAGCGCTTCAAAGGGAAACAGCCCCTCTGAGCATGGCTGAGGAAACAACGATACAAGCAGCACAAGAACATATCTCCTCGTTGCTAGAAAGCGTCCAATTTCCAGGGGAGACGCATGGTACTTCATCGAAGGAGAGTCTTCCGACGTCTATACTGCAGACTTCCACTTCCCAACTTGTGGTTGCTGAATCTGAGGAGTCTGGACGTGAGCTGTCTTTAGAGATAGTGTCTTCTTCGGTTCAGGGAGAATCAGGGTCCAACGAGAAAGAAACATTAGGAGGAAATACGTTCGAAGCTGTCGACATTGAAGCCAAGAACATCGATGGAACTTGGAGTTCCTCTGAAGCCACGAGGCTCAACAGTAATTCAGGTAAGCCATTTTCCATGGATCCTTTACTTAACTGATCGTATAAATTTTAGACACCGAGTCCGGAGTATATGGTGGCCAAACCACAAGGAAGATTATCGCTGGTGGAATGAGTATGTTGAGCAAGATTGGGCTGGTTTCCCAAGACCTCGGAGGGTTATCGAATCAGCAAACTACCCAGGGATCATTGACGCGAGAGACCACCCAAACTTCCTCAATGCAACAGACCGTTCAGGCCTTGCCTGAGCATGAGATCGGAGAATCGACCACTCGCGTAAAGGTCACTGAGTTTGTTGACCAACTTGCTCAATACAATGATCAGATGGGAGAGGATCTCAATATTACCGATGTGGGGAGCGTTTAGGAATCTATGTCAGATGAAACTATTCGCGCTTCATCAGAAGATATCAATCAGTTGCCAATCAGGCTGGCCGAAACCGGGGAGTTGGCCAAGGAAGATGCTCTCGCAATAGGAAGGGCCGTTGATTTTGTTCGCGGGCGTGGCGTGGATGGAGCGGGGATCCAATCTTCTACTGACAACCATGAGATCCACACGGAACGAGATAACTCTTCGTCGATCGTCATTGGAAAAAAAGAGGAATCCGTACAGGGAAGGACATTAGGAGCTGTTGACATCAAAGACCAGAAATTCGAACAAGGCTTGACCTCTTTTGTAGTTAGTGGGTTCAAATCTCATTCCGGTGAGATTGTGCAAGAATCTCTATTTACATCAACTCACCACATGAATATTAGCAGATTCCGAAGTTCGAGATTCTAGCGGGACATTCGCTGAGTCTGGACAAAATGATGATCAGATCACAAGGGAGAATATTATCTTCACAGGTGAAATGAGTATGTCAGGCAAGACTGAGCTGGTGTTAACACAAGAATTCGGTCGCTCGTTGACGCTAAAAACTATTCAAATATCGACGCAGCAGACCACTCAAATTTTAGCTCAAGAAACAGTACAGGCCTCAACCAAGCAGGAAATCTCCGAAGCGACCATAATACTCACCGATTCCACTGATCAATATGGTGATCAGGTGGGAGTACAGGATCTTGATGGTGCCGACGGAAGGAGCGATCGGCAAGCCACGTCATATGAAACTGTGGGGCCATCCACAGACGATATTGTTCAGTCAACAACGGAGCTGGCCAAGACGGGTGAGTTGGCCAATGATGCTGTGGTCAGGCTGGGAAGCACTATTGCGCGCTCTGTTCTTGTTCCTGGAAGTGGACACGGGACCCAAGTTCCTATGGGATTTCAGGAGAGCGACACACAAAGAGAAGAATCTTCATCCGTGGTCACCGTACAAAAGCTAACGGAAGGAGGAGTAGAAATTGCCACAGAGCCGCCGGAGGTGTATGATTTCTCGGCCCGGAATATTCTGCAAATGTCAATGCCACAGAATTCGACAGTGATGGAGACGACAGATCAAGATGTGATGTTTGAATCCAGGCAATATGGACTTCAGCAATCCTTGGAGGATTCCTCATGGGTACAGAACATATCCAACTCGACGATGCAAGAGACTGCACAGGACATGCTGGCAAATACTGTCGACATCCAAGACAAGAAGGTCGAACCAACCTTCAGCGCATCTAGAACCTCTGTATTTATAATTGATTCTGGTGAGATTGCGCATGAATACGCAAGACTAGGTACAGAATCCTCTCACGTATTGGGAACTGGCGATTCGATCAGTGGCGTGACTTCTGCCAATCAGACGCAACTGCTGGTAGCGGCGAAGGTGGACATCCCCGATCCCAAATTTCTTCCTGAAAACCTGGTTCAGGAGTCTATGACAAGTCATAACGTACAAAAGTCGGCACGAGAATCACAATCATTTGCCCAGCAAACCTCCCAAAAATCAACCGAGTCACACATCATAGTGGACAAGATTGTTCAGGACTCCGCGAAAGACATGAGTCAGACGACACAGTTATCCACAAGTTCCCCAGCTGAATTGGAGATTGGAGAAATGAGCGCTCTCGTGGCTTTCACCAAGTCCGCTGGTCAACGTGGTAATCAGATCACAGGGGAGATTCAGGATGGCCCAACCCCCCATAATGAAGAGTCCCGCACAACGGTGCAACACAGCACCAAAAAATCCGCTCAGTGGACACTGGAGACCTCAACTAAATTGGAACTCGAAGACTCGACCAAATTTCTAGCGATCACCCAGACCGCTGAGCGTCAGGTGGAGGGGGAATTAGTTCTGGATGATGCGATGCGTGCCGATGGACAGACCGTTCAAGAGTCTATAACAGACAAGGCTAGCGGAGGGAACATATTGGCACACAAATTCGGCCCGTCGTCGCCGCACGAGGCCCACTCATCTATGTATCAGATTATCCAAATATCACAGAAGGTGCAAACCTCATCTGAACTGGAGATTGGACAGTCGACCAACCGCTTAAATCTCAGTGAATCTGCTAGCCAATCTGATGTTTTGGTGGGAGAGGACAATCTTGATGGTATAATAATTACCGATGGACGAAACGTTGGGGAGTCTGCATCGGACCAAACGCTGCAGGATTCCACAGAAGAAATTCAAGGAGGGACTTCCATTCCATACATGGAATCCACGACAAAAACAGCGCAAGAAATTAGTCCCTCGTCGCTCGATTACTTGGAACAGCCCGTCAACATTGAAGACACGAAGGTCGAAACAGTGTTCAGCACATGTGATACCATTGTGCTTAGAAATGATTCTGGTGAGATTTATGGAGAAAATATTTGATAAGTTTTTAAGTATTTTCTTTGTGAATAACAAGAATCTTGAAAGCTCGTGAGTAAATCCTATGGGACCTCGTGAGAAAACGACGGATGGATCGTTTATTTCGTCTGTGTCTAAGTCAGACAACGACCAAGCTTGAGATGTATTATCTCAGCTGGTGGCTGTGACTCGAGTTAAAGAAGAAGAGGTCGCAAGATTGGCTAACAAGTATGTAGGGAATATTTTGTTGTTACTACTCTTCTTGTTACACAATATACTGGTATTTATATACAACTTTCCCAGTGAACTCGGTCAGTAACTCCTATGTAGAGAATCCCCCTAACTATGAGGGATGCATATTGGTAATGAGGACTGGTGACCATTTTTATTTGATTTTTGAATAAGATTCCGTCCTGTCATGGGATCCGGACTCTCTGTTATGCCCACCGTTGTATGTATCCCTGAATCCCATATGTCCAGCCCTTGATTGGTAATGATAAGATACACCTCCATTTGATATCAACCGGTCACAGGTTGTGAGTTGGATCCGGATTGAATAGGTGTTGTTGTATGGAGATGTTGGAAATTATCTGTGGGCCTGTACCAACTTGTTAGGTACACATATGTGTCTCCCTTATAATCAATCTCCCCCTATGTCAGTATTTTGTATCTCCCTCTCCCTAGTCCATCTCCAAGAAACACGGAGATAAAGAAATGTACTACAAGGTGGTAACTTTAGAATGATAAAAAAGAAAAAAGAATTGAGAACTACAAAGAATTCATACAACATGTTACAATAGTAATACATTTATTATACAAATGTCCATTTCTCAATAAGATTGTCCATAACTACGCAAAAGCATAGTCATTTGTTGATGCAGCTGAGGACAGAAATCCTATCGGTCCTGGCGACTGAAGATTCAGTCAGTCGGGTGATATCTGCCGATCAGATTCAAGAACCTGTAGCAGGGAAAAATTATAATACCACTAGGAATCCTCCCGAAGAGAGCTTTTGGGAGTCTTTGATGGGTCGTGATGTCCTGAAGTCGGCACGAGAATCTCAGTTATCAACCCAACTGACGTCCCGCGACTCGGTCGAAATGGACATTAGGGAATTAAGCGAGTTTGTGACCTCCACTGAAGAGTCTGATCAATATCCAGAACAGATCGCTGGCCAGGTTCTGGATGTCGTCCCATTGTCGGGGGATGACAGTGTACTGAAGCCTGTGACAAGTGATGTGTTGGAGTCCCTCCAAGAACACAGCCAACCATCCAAACCTCAGTTGAAAGTACTGTCAAGAACTCCAGCAGTGGTGTTGCCTCAGAGGATGTTCAAGAACTTTCAGGAAATCAAATAGTGAGAGAGTCAATCAAAGGATCCTATTGCATATCGACTAACCAAACCAGACTTCTACTGACATAGTCACCAAGAATAAAATTGATTTGGCCGGCATGTATGATGCGGGAAGTCATATCGTGGAAAAGAGCCTTGATGGTATGACACCTTATGACGAAGAAAGCGTCCAAACGGTTCGGGAGACTCTAACAGACAAGACCATAGGAGAGTCTATAGAAGAAATTCCAGTTTCAAAGGAAGAGACTATACAGACATACACTTATCTGGGTCCCCAAACGTCAGTCGAATCCGACGCAGAGAGGGTAAGCATCCGAAGTTTGAATTGACAAGATCATCTGACAAATGTGCTGGACCTACCTTCAAAAGGCACAGGCCACTGATGTCACAATATCTCCCCATCTAGAGACGGTTCAGGCATCACAAACAAAACCGATCGTGCTTGAGTCTATGCGAGAAGTCAGCGAATAGTCCATGCAGGATATGGTGCAGACTGATTCAACGTACCTTCCAGGTCTCAGATGACCTGAAAACTGGACATACGATTGGTCGCGTAACATCTCCCAAGCCTTCTGACAAATATGACGACTTCCGGCACTCAGATCAGAGTCTATGGGTTATTCCAACACAATCTGGAAGAGGGACTATCCTCCAGGGAGCTTCAAGGGGAGAGACGCTGTTGACGGATCAGATACGAGAATCCATGGAGCAGGACGTTCGGACTTTGCACCTCAAAGGAACAGGGTTCTGAATCATTCACGCAGCAGTCCACCGGTATTTCAACTCAGAGATTGAATATATCATCCGAATTGGGGACTGGACTATTCAGTACGAAGATGAGTGTTGCAGGATCTTTGGAAGATTCGGGGAATGAAGGATTTACCAATAGGGAGAAATGGGTGCAGGGATCAAAATATATTCAACAAGAATGCAAAGTCCAATGCAAGAGGCTACCTATCAAGATTCAGATCAGCTATCAACACATAGCTCTTCCAGACGGACCCCCACACTTACCCCTTCCCTCCTTAAACATTTCGGGACTACCTTTCCTACTGTAGCCGAACAATACACAACCGCGAAGCAGGGTACGTCGTTCAGGGGACTTATCAAGGAGGCTGTTGTCACTCTTGCAGAAGCCGCTTCCGCGAATTATTATGTTCGTGCTCCTGCTAAGAATGAAGCGAATACTCTTGGTTCGGTGGAGAAGGATCCCCGGATGCGAGAGTTGGAAGGGGAGAATACATCATCAAAGGTGACTGGACAGACTTCAGCAGAAACACAGGAGAACATCCTATCATCACAAGAGATTGTACAAGAAGAGCCAGAATCTAACCATGAGACTGAATCCTCGTCAAACAAAATTGTTCCAAAGACTGAAGAGGCGTTGACCGAGGAATATTATTCAGCTGCCCACCGTGCGGCTGCTGGAGCTGGGCAGCTTGTACATGGGGAAGTTTTGGCTACTATGGTTTCACCAACCCCGTCTAGCTCCACAATACAAGATTCGATGGAAACAACCACTGCCAATACATCGTATGTTGCTCCCGAAGCTACTGGGCTCACTGTGCAGACTGGAGTTGAAGACTTCCATATTGACGTTATTCCATCCGCGGCTGAGGAGATGGACGAAGAACTAAATTTCCCCAGCGATCATGATGGGAGAATTCATAATAATCTTTCGGCAGAGATAAACAGAGAAGAAGCCAACAATTCCTCTCGTACCGAAGAAAAGCTTGAAGGTTGTGAGTATTTTGAGTTCGACATGATTCGACATGACACAGTACTGACTGCTGAGTAAATTTCTAGTCTTGATAGATCAGTTACAGAGCGACAACAGTGAATTGCGTTCGGACATTGTCGGCGATCATGCTGCGAGTAGCGGTTCGTCTTCAGCACTCCGCGGTAATTGGTATATGCGCGCTTTCAGCAAATCAGCAAATCTGATAACGACGCCAATACTGCACAGGGCGGTCACTGATAACCGCCTTCAAATTGCCTCCACTGGAGAAAATTGTGCCACCACGTCTGAACGTCCTCGTACCGTTGTTCCCGTTCCTGCTGAAGTGATTCAGCCTGTTTCCGTTGAATATGTCTCTGATTCGCTCCTGCCACTACGAAAAGAGGGCGTTGATTGATTCCACCCGCAGTTTGTATAACAATGTAAAATCACTGCTAGGATACTTGATGTACTATCACACCGAGACAGTTGTTATTACTGTACACCACTAGTGTAGTCATACAAACCATGACATGCTCTTTTGTATAAAGTCATACTGTGAATACTAGGATATAATATTTTGTGTCTACTGAAAACCCATATATAATTGGTATGTCAAGTTATTCTGCGAACAGGAAATAATATTGGTTCTCATAATATATGAATGGAGACAGCCAATGCCGCAGAGCTCCTACAGGACAATACATGCATTGGCCTGTTGCTTCAGAACTTCAGTGCTTCGGGAATTATGAAATAATAAGAAGATTTTAGTGATAGAAAATTTTAATGGAGTAGAATATTTGACAAATGTTTACATAGTAATTCTAAAAGATAATCTGGATTTATTCTACTAGAAATGATGTCTTTGGTGATGACTGGCGAGTAACATGTATTATTTATAAATCAAGGTCAGCTCTGGTAGCTTCAGGTGGGGAAGTCATAGTAGTAGAATCAATTTCATGATTTTAGCTCACTGAAAATCTGTACTATGGCCTCCTAGCTACTTGTATACACTATGATCGCTTTACTTAGTCAGCTTCATCCTGTATTGGGAAGTATTTGGAATAGAAGCCTCAACTACAGGGGCAAAGCTTGGAAAGGAATCGTTTGTAATAATCTGACAATTCTCTATTATCAGATTAAGGTCACATGGCTTGCATTATTTATTATTCCTTCCTGTCTTTTTTGCCTCTGTGATTGATCCTTGAGTGTATAAACTTGAATGTCATCTGTTTTGAAACCACCCAGCTGCCAAGATGGGAAATAGCCTTTGACCTTCCTATGGCTGGTTACTTGATATTTTCTTACCCTAACTTTGTATATGTGGTCAGAAATAATATATTTATGTGATAGGAATCCCCTGTTAATACCAATAGTGATTATATTCACCTGGTGATTGGTTTTCTGTAGAATTCTGTTTCTTGAAGCATTTTATATCCTATATACTGTGAATATTATTGAAGGGATATAACTAGAAGTATGGTATTCAACAACTTAGTTGATTGTTGAGAACACAGGTGAGTGAGGTTCTTGTTATGGATTAGAGAATTCTCCCCATGTTTCTAGTTATCTTTCTGATGTCAAGTCTGTGGTTGTCAAGATTCGATGATGCCGAGATATCGGTTAAGTCCTGCAAACCATTACGGGGTGGCTAGGCTTCAACGTGCTCTTGCGTTGCGCCCTGCTGTTCCGTGCGTGCCAATAATTTGAATAGCGAGAGGAGCCTTGAGAGGATGCCGGGGGCGTTGGCTCGAGCGAAGGACTTTAGAAATAGGGAGCGGACAAAGGGGTGCGAATCAATTGATATTCTGAGTGAAGAACTATCTACATACATCCCGCTACTTTTATAGTTAAGAAGCAAGATGTGGAACAGGGTGGCGTAAGGAATGGAAACAATAAGGTATGAGGCAACCACATGGAGGCATTGTCCACAGTGATCAGAAATAGAATAAGGAATGTAAGCGGTATTAGAATAATAGAGTATGGCTGAAAATAGGATAATGAAATGGTGGGCGGGAATAGAACAATAGAGGATGGCCTAAGATAAAACAATGGCAATGGCCAAGACAATGAGTGGCCCTCATGTTGTTCGGGGGAAACAGGTAAAGGAGTGGATAGGGGGTGAAGGAACAATGGAAGGGGGTGTACAAGGGGAGTGGTCCATACGATGTACCGGACGTACCGAGCCGAGGCTGCGCAGTGGTGCGAGATAATGTGGGTGAGGGCCGGTTGGTCGGTATTCCCGAGTGAGTCGGTACTCGGCTTTGCGGGCTTGACAGTGGTTCAAGCACTTGATTATTACCTGACCATGGATTACCACAAAGGGGGCAGTCCATCCATGGGTGATAATGTGGGAAAGAGGGATGGTTCAATTGTCAAAAGATGGGGGAAAGAAGATGAAAAGGTGGATGGATGGATGGGCAACCTAATGCAAATATACTTGAGGGTGGGCAGTTGGACTCACAATGATGACTATACAATAGTCAATACTAGGGGTTCACAGTCATAGGGACTTGGCTTCAACTCATGTGTTGTGCCCTCCTTGATCATCTGTCCCTTATTTTGGATGCAGAAACATAAGTACAGATGGGAAGACTAAGTCGATATTTGAACTAGCAAACAGTCCAGTCGGCTGGAGGTTTATATGCATGTGTAAGCCCCTTGTAGTTCTACTGAATGTCCAGACAAAGAACAAGGATAGAAAATACAAGGGGACCAAAAATACAAGTAGTGAAAAGAACAAGGGGACAAACTGTCAGGTCTAGAAACATGTTGGAGAGGAATAGGGGAAAGTAGAGAGAAACTCAACAGAAGGAGACATTGGGCTCATTGGCCACTAAGATCATGCACTCATCAACAGAGTGGCTGGGCTATTTACCAGTGAGTTTTTACTATAATACAGGTGAGCAAGTTATAGTAAATACTTAAGGCTCAGGGCAAATCACACAGTGACAGGTAACTAGATAGGTAACTAGACTCTATTAATAGAAATATTATCGTTTCCACAACATCAGGAACCTCAGGAACACTTGGCATAGGATCACAGGGGAATAGGCTTGCAGAACCATGGGGGGATGGAAAGTACTTAGCCTCCCAAATGAGTTTAACTGGGTATGACAGATTGATGGACAAATGGTATTTGGGCCACTGGCCTATAGGTCCTTGTAGGTTAACCCAAGGTATGGACTATAACATCTGAACTGGATCAGCATACAAGATCCAAACCTCTCCTCTCAAGAACATCCCACCAAAAATCATTCTTAACTTGACTATCAAAAAAATGTTACGATATTTTTGGCTGGCTATTTAAAAGTGAATTACTCCTAGTAATTAACTCTTAAATAACAATTTCTCAAGTACAAGAAGAACCCTCAAAAACAGGTATATTTTTGCCTTTCTCTATATGGACCCACAAGGTATTACAACTTGGTGCCAATTATCTAATACATGGAAAAAGGTACCAAACTCCTGGCTCAAGTTCCCAGTTGTATAACCTGTGCCTTTAGTTGACCTACAAGCACCAACAGGCCAATGTATAGCGGTTATGCACAGTAGCTAGTGTTAGAACCAGGCATTATTGAGTCATTATATATATATATTCTACACTAAACATCCATTATCTCCCCCAACAATTCCCCAATCAACACGAGACTCCATACCAGGACTCCACACACTATGAGGAAGATACATAAATATTCCCATGATTTTAGGAATGGGTTTTACCCCACACTGTCTACCCGGCCCCATACCTACCCCAAGGGCCAGCTCACCTCATCCGGACACGTTGGGAAGGGGATACACTGGCATGTGTATTTCTATTCAGTATATTCCCCATTATATTCTATTTCTATCACTTCCCCTGTGAAGTTTTCATCTGTATCATCCCCACCGCATATATGCAGGTGTACCACGTGCACAGCCGCATTAGGCCGGCTTCTAACTTCACTCCATGAAGTTTTCACTTATAAATACATCTCCTATTTCATATATAGTACGAGCTACTTGTAGTAGTTAAACAAGCAATTATTATTATATCATTGCCCCCCATCACACTAGCCTTTAGGCTACGCTCGAATATCTTTGTCTCGTGCTGAACCGGAAGGTTAAGTGCCGAGCGTACTTTCCTATTTAGGACTAAGACACCAGCTACTCGTTGTACAGCAAGGCTGGGT
>QLPG01024722.1:0-11773 GCA_003314385.1 Gomphus sp. MG54 | reverse complement strand
AATGGAGTATTTTAGTCGGTACCGCCGAGTTATCGGGTCCTCGGTACGTGTACTTGACAATGAGGAAATATGTGCATGCATGTCCTACTTATATAGGTGTCAAGTCCATGTACCGAGACCCATCCACCGGCAGTGCCGACCGAGCAATCATCCCATATCCACGACCAAGTACCTGCATCGCATGCATAACACTTGGTGCGCCGGTCTCTGCTCGGCACATCCGCCATCCGCACCCCTCGGTCCGTTTCACCTCAGGACTTCCTGTCTTTGTATGATCCTCAGTCACGACCCCATTGTTTTATACTCGGCCACTCCCTATTGTCCCATATTGAGTCACAATTCTATTATCCTGTCCTTTATTGTTCTATCCCCGTTTTGCATTCCTTGTTCTAATTTTATTTGTTGTGGACAATAACCACATGCTCTGCATACCTTGTTGTCCCACATTCCTTATTCCACATGACACTTCTTAACCTATATAAGTAGGACATGCATGTACATATTTCCTCATTCTGAGTATCGACTAGGCTTAGGCCCTTCTACCTTCTTCTCTTCTGTTAAGTCCTTGACTCGGGTCGGCATCCTCAGCATCCCCCTGAGTATCTGTCTGTGGCAAATACAGTGGCACACACAGCAAGTAGGGCGCAATGCACGAGTACATTGAAGCCAACGCCACTACTCTTGGCCTGCAGGACTTGGCCATAGTCTCCCCGACCTTTTGCCAACACCCCTCAGCAGTACTGAAGTCCGTCAGTACCCGACACTTGACAATAGGTTAAGAAGTGACATGTGGAATAAGGAATGTGGGACAACAAGGTATGCAAATGGGGATAAAACAATAAGGGATAAGATAATAGAGACGTGGCCCAGGATAGGACAATAGGGAGTAGCCGAGTATAAAACAATGGAGACGCAACCAAGGATAATACAAGGACAGGAAGTCCCAAGGGGAGACGGACCAAAGGGTGAAGATGGGGAGTGTGTATGGTGAACGTGCCAAGCCGAGACCAGTGTACCAAGTGTTATGCATGTGGCGTGGACACTTGGTCATGGATATAGGATTGTTGCTCAGTTGGCTGTGCCGAATAATTGGGTTTCGGTATGTGTACTTGACACCAAGTCAATATTCAGAATAAAGAACTATCTACATCCATGTTCTACTTATATAGGTTAAGAAGTGAGATGTGGAATCAGGGTGGTGTAAGACATGGAGAAAAGCATAAGGTATGGGAGATCATGTGGAAGTATTGTCCACAATGCTCAAGAATAAAACAATGAGTATAAACGAAAATAAAACAGTGAGATATGGTCAGGTATAAGATAATAAGAGTGTGACTGAGAATAAAACAATAAGGTGTGATTGACAATAAAACAATAAGGTGTGACTGAATATAAAACAATAAGGTCATGACCGAGAATAAAACAATAGAAAATGTCCCAAGGCAAATTAGGCTGAGAAATGAAGAATAAATAGGTTGGGAATAATGGAAAATGGATAGTGATTGGCACGGGTATTGGAAACCCGCGCGGGTAACAGGTACGGGTAGCGCGGGTAAGGGTCAGGGTCAGGATTTCCAACCCGGCCCAAACCCGTACTCGCAGGCGGGTACGCTTATATAAGTGAGGTTCAGCACTAACCTCACTTATATAAGCGAGGTTAGCACTGAACCTCACTTATATAAGCGAGGTTCAGCGCTGAACCTCGCCGTACGGCGCGTATGGGGCATAAGACGCGTACGGCGCATACGGTGCGTACACGCTGTACGCATCTCAAACAAGTGCCACACCATTTGAGAATTTGCCATCACAGAATGGAACATCATTTACATGGACTGTCGATCTTGCAGCTGGTACCCGAGTCTCGTGTTTGTCATGTCTAATCCTCCTAATAATGATGGGCTGCAGGTACATTGATCACAATTCAAATAAAAGACAGCACTGGTGAAATCAATTATTCTTCTATAGTGACAGTTCAAGCTGGGAGTAAGTGTCTGCAAAATACTGTTCATATGGTCCTCAGATTGAACATCTTTGACAGCGTCCAACTCTTGTCTTAGCTCCTCTGCTTCAGGTTCTTCTGGCTCGGCGATGGCCTCTAGCGGTGCTACCACTACACCAGCTTCAGGTACCACCGCTGGCTCCTCCTCCCCAGCTACTATCGTGTCAAGGTAAGTTGATCACCAGTTTTGTAATACCATTTTAATGTCTTTTCGTTTTGTTTAGCTCCGTGTCCTCAGCCGCCTCCCGTGGCACCGCGTCGGCAGTGAGTTCTGGCAGTGCTGCGGCCGCATCCTCAACCGCCAAGTCAAGTGCTCTGAGACTCGGCTCAAGTTCTGCTTCAGGACTCATTGGTGTGATCCTTGCGGCGCTCCTCGCCTGAGTGCACGTACGTGCCACACGTGCCATACGTGCCGCACGCGCCGTATGCGCCGTACGCGCTGTACGCGCCATACGCGTCGTACGCACTGTACGTGCCATACGCGTCATATGCGCCGTATGCGCCGTACGCGTCGTACGCGCCGTACGCGTCGTACGCGCCATATGCGTTGTACGCGCCGCATGCCCCGTACGTGCCATATGCGCCGTACGCGCCGCACGCGTGCGGGTGTGGCGCGCACCTGACACCCGTCGACCCATGGGAAAAAACCCATGGGTTGACGGGTTCGGGTTTCCCATGGGTTGGGTGTGGGTCACCCACATTTGACCTGTGGGTGACCCGTGTGGTTCCCTAATTATATACGCCATCTGTAGATACACCCCAATATCATTCTGACTTTTTGGCTTTGGGTTGAGCACTTTTTTGTGCACTGTTTCAGGTAATGTCCTGAGGTTAAAGGCAGTTGTAGTGTTGTCTGCAGCTCTGTCCTGAACCCGCAGGTAAGAACAATACCCGTTGTGGGTCACGGGTAACACCAATACCCGTTAAACCCGCGGGTACCCGTACCCATACCTGCAATAACCCGCTACCCGTTGCTAAGGGTACGGGTATTCTCAGGTACGGGTACGGGTAGGCACAAAATACCCAGGGGTTACCCATGCCAATCATTAAAAATGGATGAAGGAAAAGTGGATGATAAATAGAGTGAGAGGTGTGAATGATGGATGTACTGAGCTGAGACTGACATACTAAGTGACTTGTATATGACTTTGTCACTGCACATAGAATTAGATGTTTGTCATTTGGTCAGTACTGCCAAGTGAACTGATGCTCAGTATATGTACTTGACAGAGGGGAACAAGGAGGTAGAGCTGGAGGATTTTACTCAAGGTAGCGAGTGAGAGATGTGCCCTTGCTGCCTTTGTTTAATCATTTTGCTGCTCTGTCTATAGACTCTGATATGGAAAATACAACCCAGTACTCAGACAATAAACCTGCAGCTACAAACTATAACCCCAGGAGATCCACCAAAATCTCTGTCTCCCCCCCTAGATTAAAACACTAGGAATGGGCCCTCTCAAAACAATATATAGTAGCATCCACCCCTCTCTGAACTCACTAAACCTCAAGGTAGAGATCCAGACTACTGACACAGCTGAAGTTAAGAGAATGACCATGCATCTGGACAGCAGAGCCACTGGACTATTCATACACCACAAGTTCACAGTGGCAGAGAGGTTGACTATTCACCCCTTGACCCAACCTGCACCAGTGTACAATGTCAATGGTATCCTGAATGAATGAGGAGCAATTCAGCACTAGTCAATGTTATCCTATGGTATCAGGATTACTTGGAATGGGCAGTATTTGCAGTCATGAATCTAGGAAAGCACAAAATGATCCTCAGCTACCCCTGGCTCTGTAATCATAATCCTGAGGTTAATTGGCACATGGAAGAGGTTAAGCTAAACAGATGCCCCCTCTAATGCCACACCTGTGTTAAATATATGTGTTGGGTGCTTAGCTAGGGGCTTCTGGAAGGGTTTCCAGAGGTTCCAAATGGTTTCCAAGGGGAGGTTCATACTCTGGAGATGGAGGGACTAGAGGTTGCAGGTTCATGGATGGAATTGGAAAGGGGCAGAAGGATGAGAAGTGCTGGGAGGTCTAGGACTGTTCATGGTATCAGGTAGTTCGAGTTGTTCAAGGTCATAGGAACTTGGCTTCAAATTATGTGTTGCGCCCTCCCCGATCATCTGTCCCTAATTTTGGAAAGCCGGAAAGTTTACTGGAACTTAATTGGAAACTATGATGCAGAATTAAGTCAATATTCATACTGGCGTTGACTGGTGTCTTATATACATGTATCTAGTCCTTGTACTAAATTTGCCAAGTAAAGACAAGGGGGGGGGAAAGAGTACAAGGGGCAATACAGAACAAATAACAAGGGAGTGAGGTACACAATGATGCTGCACATCATTTATCAAAGGACGGAACCTTGGCTTCAGAATCTTTGGAGGTTTGGAAATGCAAAGCCTCGGGTTGATACAATGGAATTTGGAAAGCAGTTGTTCAGGCTTTGAGTGGTCGGAAAGGTCCCAGAAATGGTACGGGTGGTTGTGGGGATTAATGTGGGTTTATTGGCAGCATATGCCATAACAACCTGTCAGGCCAAATGCCAGAAGGAGCACTAAGAAGAAATAGCCATCCAAGCCCTCTGAGCTGGCCCCACAGATGATAACCCCAAAGATGTTGAAACTGATCAAGTTGGCTAGGCATCAATGTACTCGTGCGTTAAGCCCTGCTGTTCTATGTGTGCCACTAATTTGGACAGAAGAAAGACCTGGGAGAGTGCAGAGAGTGTCAGCCCAAATAAGGGACTTCAGACAGGAGAAGGGGGAATAAGAAGACATAAACCAAGTCGATATTCAGAGTGAAGAACCATCTGTATACATTTGCTACTTATAATATAGTTTAAGAAGCAAGATGTGGAATAAGACATGGAGAACAATAAGGTATGCATAGCAATTGGAGGCAATGTCCACATGATCAAGAATAGAATAAGGAATGTGGACAAGAATAGAACAATAAAAATAAGATAACAGAAATGTGGCCAAGGATAGAATATTAGAGAGTGACTAAATATAAAACAATAGGATCATGGCCAAAGATAAAAAAAATAGTAAAATCCCCCAAGGTAGAACGGGCCAAGATATAAGGAGTGGATGGGGCAGGAGTGGTGGATAATGAGTGGGGAAGAGTGGATGAGAGATAGGGATAGAGAATGTGAATGGTGAATGTGCCAAGCCAAGACCAATGTACCAAGTGACATATGTGTAGATTGGTCACTTGCGTGAGGAATTAGACTAATTGTTCGGTCAGCACTGCTGAGTTACTAGGTGCTCAGTATGTGCACTTGACAGTATCCCCCCCTTAGTGGCTGAACCCATGAAGCTGGTAGGTGGAGAATGAAAATAAGGTTTGGGACACCTAAATATGATGTCACACAAAAGTTTGGGCTCTAGTGCCCAAATGGGATCTCCACTACCATCAAAACTCATGTTCTATCATAATCGATAATGATCATGGGTTACTGTCAAGCTTCGGGAATGCTGAGATATTGGATGGGAATGGCCAAGTCCTGCAGGCCAGAAGTAGTGGCTTTGGCTTCAACATACTCATGCATTGCCACCCTACTCTTCCGTGCATGCCACTGATTTGCAACAGATGGGGTCCTTGGGAGGATGCCAATGATGCTGGCCCGAGTAGAGGACTTAACAGAAGAGGAGAAGGTAGAAGGGCCTAAGCCTAGTCGATACCCAGAATGAGGAAATATGTACATGTATGTCCTACTTATTTAGGTTTTAAGAAGCAACATGTGGAATAAGGAATGTGGGACAATAAGGTATGCAGAACATGTGGGTATTGTCCACAATGAGTAAAATTAGAATGAAAGAATGTAAACAGGGATAGAACAATAAAAGATAGAATAATACAAATGTGGCCAAGGATAAGACAATAGGGAGTGCCTGAATATAAAACAATGGTTGCGACCGAGGATAAAACAAGGACAAGAAGTCCCAAGGTGAGGCAGATCAAGGAATGAGGAGTGGACATGGTGGGATTAATGGATGATGAGTTGTATAGAGTATGTGAGGGGTAATGGATAAGGAATGTGGGTGATGGATGTGCTGAGCTGAAACCAGCTTACCAAGTGACGTGCATGTAGCATGGAAACTTGTATGTGGACATAGGATGACTGCTTGGTCAGCACTACCAAATTACCAGGTCTCAGTATGTGTACTTGACAGTTACAAGACAGATGAGGATAATGCTCAAAAGGCCGAGATAGAGAAGAAGAGGTTGGAGAGGCAGCAGAAGGGGGAGGCTGAAGCTGCCCGAATTGCTGAGGCCAAGGCAAAGAAAAGGGAGGAGTTAGTCAACCGAGCAGGGACTCAAGTACTAAGGAGGCAAATGTGGAGGAGCCTCCTAAGGATGCAGAAGAACAGGATAAAACACCTGAAAATGAGTGCATCGAGGACATGGGAGCTCCCAACAGCTCAGTAGTCCCAAGGAAAATGACATGCAAAAGGGGTAGAAGTGTGGAAGCGGGGTCCAGTAGGGCAATTAAGGGTGGTAGGCCAAGGGGAGCCAAGGTGAGTGGTCATTGGTTGTTCTTATTCTTTTATTTATTTTCTTTAAATAGCACAAAGTAGAGCTGACCCGGGAGTGGTCACCCTCCCTCTGTCCTCCTTGCGACCAGTGCAAGAAGCACTGAGAGACATGCAAGGTGAGGTCCATAGGGGCCACATCCAGGTACTGCAACAAGTGCCGAGTCAAATGTAATTTGGAAGCCCCTTGGCAGTGGAAGGTTAAGAGTCAGGAAGAGGTGGAGTCAGAGGACAAGAGTGAGGAGGGGCAGATAGAGGAAGGGTCAAATAAGGAGGAGGAGCGACCAAAAAAGAGGCCAAAAGAGGCCATTACAATGTGACCAAGCAAGCAGAAGGTGGCCCTGTGGCCAAGCAGATGTGAAATGACTATGGAAGTCCCACAGCCAGAAGGGTCAGGAGCTTGGCATCCTGCCAAGATCTGGGAGGATCTCCTGCAGGTGCAGGTGCAGATGAACCAGCTACTCCTCCATTTAGTGGAAGGGGTTCAGTTTATAGATTGAGCAGTGGTGTCATTCAGGGTGGATCTGTTGCCAGACTTGTCTAATTTCATATCTTTCTTTGGCTCATTACTGCCCTCTACAGACTGCTCAGCTTTTCATTCCCAATATCTCATGTCGATCCTTTGAATGCAGTTCTGAAAGTTGTCAAGTGTACTGGGTTTGTTGAAGTGGATGAGGCCATCTTTGATGCATTTCAGTAGTGCTATGTACACTTTGTAGAGGAGGGCATTGTTGTTGTAGTTGACGAGAGCTGTGAGGCTGTAAAATTCTACAAAAAACCTAGTAGCCTTATGATTGTCCTGCATGGTTAGCTTTTTGAGTGCCATTTTGGCAGCGATTTGTTTGTCCCACGAGCCGAAATTGATCTGTAACTCATGGATAAATAGCTCCAAATTGCTTATCTAGCAAGGTTCTGTGTTTGGGTTACCCATCAGGTAAGGCTCGAAACATTCCAGAGCCATTCTTTTCAGGTAGGAAACCATGTAGTTGACTATTTGCCTATCATCGGAGAATGAGTTAGGCCAGGTGCATAAATTCATTCTGCAAAGGAAGATACAACCCTTTAACTTCTTTGGGTCACTCCCATTAAAGGGTTCTGGTTCTCGAATTCTGGTGGCTTGACCATCCTGTTGGTGATTTCAGGTGGTTCTGCCAAGTTCAAGGATTGTGTTTAAAAGGTCGTTATTGTTGGCCAGGTTTATAGGGGCTGTGGCCCTAGGAGGTGGCCTGGCTTGCAAAGCCTGTCTGGCCTGGCTCTGTCAGGACTCGGTACTACCGAGGGTACTGTTGGAACTGGCCAAGTCCTGCAGGCAGGTCAGGGTGGCTTGGCTTCAACGTACTCGTGCATTGCACCTTGCCTCCTGTGTGTGCCACTAACTTGTAATGAGAACAGATACTCAGGCGAATGCCGAGGATGTCGGCCTGAGTAAGAACTTCTGAACAGAAGGAGGAGAGTAGGGAGGTGTAAGCCTAGTTGATACTCAGACTGGGGAACTATATACACATATCAACTACTTATATAGGCTGAGAGGCGGAATGTGGAATAAGGGTGGCATAAGACATGGAAAAAAGAATAAGGTATGAAGACCATGTGAAGGTATAGTCCACAACGATTAGAATAGAATAATGAGAGGGTAAGACAATGAAATGTAAGCGGTGAGATTGTGGGAAAGAAATAGAACAATAAGGAATGGCCAAGAATAAAACAATAGGGCTGTGAGTAAGTGGCAGGGAATAGTGAATGTCCCATGGGTAAATGAGTGAGGGGGAAAGGAAGGGAGTGTAGGGATGACAAAGAATAGGGGTTGGGGAAGAGGATAATAAACCAGGTGATAAACCAGGTGTACCAAACCAAAACCGTACGCCGTGGAATGATGTGAATGGGGGTCAGTTGGTCGGTACTGCCAAGTAAGTCAAAGCACGATGTATGGTCATGACAGGCTTGGGGGGCTTGCCTGGCTTATGGAGGTACAGCCGTGGGCTGAGGTGGTATGGCCATAGGTTGCAGAGGTGCAGCCACAGGCTGATGGGGTACAGTCACAGGTTGAGGAAGCACGGCTATTGGAATGTGAGGAGGTACAGGTGTGTCTGCCTGCCAATTTTGTGGAGGCTGTTCCTCGGTTTCAGCATCTGCATTATAGTGTACCAAGCTGAGTTTGTCATCTACTGGGTTGGGTTCTTAGTTGCCATTGTCATATCTATGTATTCAATGTCATCATTTACTACCTCTTCAATGTGTGGCTCTTGTTCGAAAGGAGAGGCAATATACCATAGTTCAATTGCTGGCAAGGTATAACTGATGAGAAGGGGTAGAGTGCTGGAGGCCTCATGCTCTCTTTGTTGATGGACCATAGGGGTGAGCCAATTGTCTTCAGTGCAGGCTGATGATCTAATATATGGGGGCATAATTGTAAGAACTGAAAAGGCATAGAAAGCAATGTGACCCTGAATATACTGTTAAGTGTCGGTAATGCCAATAGTGCAGACAGGAGTTGGCCAAGTCCTGCAGGCCGATTGGGGTAGCTTGGCTTCAATGTGCTTGTGTGGTGCACCCTGCTCTTCCATACATGCCACTAATTTAGATAGGAGGAAGACCTGGGAGAGTGCCAAAAGTGTCAGCCTGAGTATGGGAGTTCAGATAGGAGAAGGGAAGATGAGAGGATATAAACCAAGTCGATATTCAGAGTGAAGAACTATCTACATACATTTGCTACTTATATAGGTTAATAAGCAAGATGTGGAACAGGGTGACATAAGGAATGGAGAAAAATAAGGTATGAAGAATCATTTGGAAGCATTGTCCACAGTGATACAGCATAGAACAAGGAATGTGGATGGGAATAGAACAATAAAAATAAGATAATAGAAATGTGACCAATGATAGAATAATAGAGAGTGACCAAATAAAATAATAGGGTCATGGCCAAAGATAAAACAATGGTGAAAAAGGCTTGAAGTAGAGCAGGTTGAGAATTAAGGTGTGGACAGGGTGGGATTAGAGGATAGTGAGTGAGGAAGAGTGGATGAGGGATAGGAATGGGGAATGTGGGAGACGAATGTGCCAAGCTGAGACTGACATACTAAGTGACATATGTGTGGATTGGTCACTTGCACGTGGAGTTAGACTGATCATTCGGTCAGCACTACCAAGGGAATGGGTGCTTGGTACATGCACTTGACAATATTGTAGGATGCAAACATGTATCTCACCCCTGAGAGACCAATCTCAATATATTGTATTTTTATATCGATTTCAATGTCATTCTGTGCACAATTATATTCTAAAATTTTTGATTATAATTTTGTATTTTTACTCTCGGTATTGAGAGAGTTATTGTGTATTTTGTACTATACTCACACATGCTTATACATGCACCACATGACATGCATGGCCAGCTCCCTGGGAAGGGACGGGGAGGTTGGCTCCATACCAAAGAGGATGTATAGGGGCAGGCTCAAGGATATATATGGGTGAAACAACACCCGTATATGCCTTCCTCCTCAGTGGTTGACAACACTGAGGAGGTGAGCCATTTGTATGAATAAATACGACTTTATGATTAATTTTTGTTTATTTACTTTGTAGTTATATTCCATAGATTGCTCTATAAATTCTCCAACCTACCACCTAAGTTGCTCATAATCTTATCAGGGTCATTGTCAGGCTCTGGGAATGCCAAGGAGTGGCCAAGTCCTGCAGGCTGGGAATAGTGGCATGGCTTCAATGTGCTCATGCATTGCGCCCTACTTCCCATGCATGCCACCGATTTGGGACAGAGGGATACCTGGGAGAGTGCCGAGAGTGTCAGCCCAGGTAAAGGACTTGGGACAGGAGAAGGGAGGACAAGAAGGCGTAAACCTAGTTGATTTCCAGAACGAAGAACCATCTACATACATTGGCTACTTATATAGGCTAATAAGTGAGATGTAGAACAGAGTGGCACAAGGAATGGAGAACAATAAGGTATGAAGAATCATGTGGAAGTATTGTCCACAATGATCAAGAATAGAACAAGGAATGTGGATGATAATAGAACAATGAAATATGACCGAGAACAAAAGAGTGAGTGAAAATAGAACAATGGAGAGTGGCCTGAACATAAAACAATAGTGCCACTGCCTAGTAACAACAAATAGTGAGTGTCCTGAGGGTAAACAGGCAAGGGGAAGGACAGGGAATAAAAGAATGATAAAGAATAGGAGGATGGGATAGAGATAATGAACCAAATGATGAACCGAATGTACCGATCCGAGGCCACACACTGGTGAGGGATGATATGGTAAGGGTTGGTCTGCCGAGTAAATCAGAGCATGGTATTGTGGGCTTTACAGTTATGGACCCCGCAGACCCAACAGAGAAAGTTACTTTGACCATAGGGAGGCTAACTACAGATGGATCTAATTGGTCTCTATGGAGAGCTCAACTCATGAGTTATTTCGAGTCTAAAAATCTATTGAAACACATTGAAGGCAAATCCAACTGACCACCTGATCCTCTCACATATCCTAAGACCTATATTCTCACTGATGATGAGGAGGCCAAATTAGAGAATGCTGAGGAGAGACTTGAAAAGTGGTTGGCCAGAGAAGGGCTTGTCAAGACTCAAATACTGGCATCTGTGTCAGAGTCACTAGTTTTAATACTAGAGAAGAAAAAGAATGCAAAGGAGATCTGGGATACTCTGGTAACTGAAATGATGAAGAAACCAAAGATAGTTGTCACCAGAATCCAGAGACAACTCTGGAACATGAAATGCTCAGAGGATGATAATCTCAGAGACCACCTTGATAAGACTCAAGATCTCTATGCAAGACTCAATGATATGGGAGGTAAAATAAATCTGATTTAGTTCTTTTACTATGTTTTTGCATACCTTTTATGTTTTAGCCGAGAACCCTTTATCAAGCACTGACCTTTGGATCAACGTACTCAAGAGAGGGAAGATCTGACCTTCAGATCAACATACCTATGAGAAAGTGGCATTGGCCTTCAGACCAATGTACTGGAGTAGGTGGCACTGACCTTTGGATCAATGTACCTAAGCGCACTTGATGCACAAGATAATCCGATGGACTATGGATGATAGTAAGAAAGATTGTTAAGTTACTTTTATGCTACAGAACTAGGCTCTATATATCCTAATTCTAAGCTGATTATGTAACTCCCCAATAAGGCAAGACCTTCCTGAAATTAGTGGAAGGGTGTGGAAAGGAATGGAAGGTCCTAG
>QLPG01024712.1:0-13029 GCA_003314385.1 Gomphus sp. MG54 | reverse complement strand
GACCGTTTCCCGTAATCTCCGTTTCCGACAAAGTCCGACCCATAGTCCACTGTCCGTTCCCGATCCCGTCGCGTCCGAGACACCACCTCCGAGTCCGTCCCCGACCGAGACTCAATACTTTGATAACCGACGCGCAGGACTATCGCGTACCTCGCTCCCTTGTTTTCTCTTTTATATTGACCCCCTTGTACTTCCTCTTCCCTTGTTTTATTACCGGTAAAAGATAGTACAAGACAGTCGCATGTATATAGTCTCTCAGTCGACTAGACTGTTCGCTAGTACGAATATCATCTTAGTCCACCCACTTCCAGCTCACTCCGGTGATTCTCCTTCTCCTCTCCGAAATTAGGGACAGACGATCGAGGAGGGCGCAACACATAAGTTGAAGCCAAGTCCCTTCGACCTCGAACACCTCAGCGACCGGATTGATCTATTCCGCGACCTACCCTAAACTCCCGGCGCCTCCGTCTCCGTCCGTAGTCCGTCCGACCCCGATCTCGGTCTTCGGCCCCGTTACGGACCTTCGCACTAGCCCGGAAAACCCCTTCGGAAGTACTAGCTAAGCGCCTGACACGCGGACTTAACAGTGAGGCGTGTCGGGAGATGGGGTCAATGTGGCACTTGGTAAGGTAAAATGAATGAACATATATCAGATATGCGGACTATTGACTGACCTTGAAGCCTGACCAATTCATTCTCGTACATATTAGGCAGTTTGCAAGCCCAGTACTCGTAGATGGGGTGCGCGGGTGCGCCACATTGTGCATCGTATCGGGTGCCCTACAGCCTGGGAGATGCCCCCACATGCGTAGCGGTAGGGTACGCTGGCACCCGACACGACACGGCAACACCTGAGCACCCCACCTCCCGACACTCCCACGTGTGGGGCTGTCAGGATGTGCGGTGCATTGGCGTCACCGCATCATGCGTGATGGAGGATGGACCTTGGCATGTGCTGGGCGGCGGAATGTGAGAGTCAGCGTGAAATCTCCAAGGAAGAGTCGGAAAGGTGTACTCACCTCTTTGGGGAGCCATGTGAGCGAGGGAGAGAGCACGATGTCAAGGGTGTGTCATGCAGCGGATGTCGATGAAGAAACAATAACGGAGCGTGCACGATACAGCAGCACGGTGTGGCGATGTGGACCGTCCGCGATGTCATTATGTCGCCGAGGAGGAGTCGGAAAGGTGAAAAAAAAACACGGTGCAGCGACGTGGACCATTCGCGATGTTAAAGGAGCGTGCGCGATACAGCAGCACCATGCGGCGACATAGACCGTCCATGATGTCAGGAGGGTGGCAATAGTGGGAGGCAGGACGTGCGTGCACTGGTGTCGCCTGCGTGCAACCGGGGTCTACGTACGGTAGCGTAGGAAATGGATCGTCGGCCTGCAAAGGGAGAGTTCTGTCACAAAATATCAAATGAATACTTTGATTGCGCACCGATACTGGCACACAGCCCAAGCTCCGTACCGTTGCAGGGCATTCCTGGGCAAGTCTCTGCAGCCCACCAATGCGTGCGACCGGGCTCTATGTAGTGTAGGGAGCGTGTGCGTCGAGCAAAAACATCGTGTTCAACGTGGCTACACCAGCGCACGTGCGTGGATCGAGGAAAGAGGTCGGTGTGTGGTGGGTGCACAACACGAAGATGGTGTGCACCGAGCACACGCCGAAGAGATTCCTCGAGACCAGGGGACTGCACGGTGGGGGAAGAAAGGGAGACGGGGTTCGAACGCGACGGCACCAGCGCAGGTGCGCAGATCGAGGAAAGAGGTTGGCGTGTGGTGGGTGCACAACACAAAGATGGTGTGCACCGAGCACACGCCGACGTGTTTCCTCGAGACCAGGGGACTGCACGGTGGGGGAAGAAAGGGAGACGGGGTTCGAACACGACGACACCAGCGCAGGTGCGGGGATCGAGGAAAGAGGTCGGCGTGTGGTGGGTGCACAACACAAAGATGGTGTGCACCGAGCACACGCCGACGTGTTTCCTCGAGACCAGGGGACTGCATGGTGGGGGAAGAAAGGGAGACGTGGCGGTTGAACCAGTCACATGACGTGGCGGTGTTGGAAATTGGAAATTTGCATCGTGGGAAGGGCTTATATAAATGCTGACAAATTGCTGACCAAAAACGCCCACAGGCGCCACAGAGCAACTTTATATTATAGATAAGCAAAGTTAGCGCTGAACCTTGCTTATATAAGCACACCTGCAAATTATATAAGCGTACCTATGAAAACCCATATCCATGACACATGGGTATGGGTTTTCGTGGGTACGGATACAGATAGACATAATATACCCAGGGGTTACCCATGCCAATCACTAAATACTCTTGGCACTCTCCCAGGTCTTTCTTCTATCCAAATTAGTGGCACACACAGAAGAGCAGGGTGCAATGCACGAGTACATTGAAGCCAAGCCATCCTGATTGGTCTACAGGACTTGGCTGATTCCTGCCTATAATATTGGCATTACTGATACCTAACACAATTGAGTTGATTTGAGCCAGTGATGAAGAGATGGAAGCCTAGTATTGGTTGCTGTAGACTTTTGCTTCAAGAAGGGTGTCATTACCCTTTATGATAGTTGCATTGTGCCTGGTGAAGGTGGTTTCAAAACCCTTTTTGCCAGCCTTCAAGACAGAGAAGAACTGGCCTCCTATTTTGGGTGAATGCAGGACTTCGTTAGGCTCAATAGCCTGTGGTTCTTCACAGATCTGTGTAGTTCCCTTGACCGTACCTATGCCAATATAAGTTGTGTAAGACTTTCCATTGGCAAACCATGCTTTTTGTGGCATGTACAGTGTACAATATGTAGTAAAGTTGCTGATGTCAGATGTGATGTGATTGGTACACCCAGAGTCCAACATCTACTTGTGATCACATGCAATGTAGAAGCAGATGGTTTTGGAGGCTGATGGGGTAGGTACATTGTTTGTACTACCAGGAGATGTATCTTTGACCTCTGTTATGACCATGCTCACTGAGGTGGTGGGTTCATCCTTCTTTTCCTTTCCTTTCCCCTTTTTCCACATCCCCTTTTGCTCTGCCTTGGCCTCTTCACGAGAGAGGCCACACTCCTTTCTATTACACTCCTTTTTCCAGTGACCTGCACCACCGTAATAGTTGCACTGGTCTTAGAGGTGTGTGATCCTCATTTGATTGCATTGACACCTAGGGTAGCACCCTGGCATAGTTCCTCCAACAAGATGTATGATCTTATATTAGATATGGTGGCAGGGGTGGCAGTTGGAAAATCAATGGTCGCAAGTAGGGTCTGTTGCACCACTTCATAGGAGTCAGGGAGAGATTGGAGCATGATCATAGCATGAAGTGGATCCCCAATTGTAACACTGGCCACATTCACTTGAGCATGCAGTTCAGATAGGGTATTGATCTGCTGTGTAAGGGGAGTGTTGGTGAGGAAATGTGTGGTCATGTACTTCTGAAAGTCAATCCAGAGGTTTAGACCAGTGCATGCACCATACTAGGCATTGAGTGCATCCCAGTTTTCTTTTAAACTTCTTTTAATATCAAGGGATTAGTAGATTGTGACATCAACAGAAGTGAGGATGAGGGACAGGCCTTGACAAGCTCATTTCTCATAGTCCTCTCCCTTTGTAGTATCGCTAGGGTGGGTTTCTGTTCCCTCTGCAATACTGTTAAGTCTTGGTAAAGCCAATGAGTTGTTCAAGTCCTGTAGACTGTTTGGGGTGGCTAGGCTTCAACATGCTCATGCATTGCACCCTGCTGTTCCATGTGTGCCACTGATTTGGACAGAAGAGAGACCTGGGAAGATGCAGAGAGTATTGGCCTGAGTGAAAGACTTTAGACAGGAGAAGGGTGGACAAAGAAATGTAAACTAAGTTGATATTCAGAGTGAGGAACTATCTACATACATCTGCTACTTATATAGTTAAGAAGCAAGATTTGGAACAGGGTGGCATAAGGAATGGAGAATAATGAGGTATGAAGAATCATGTAAAGGTATTGTCCACAGTGATCGAGAATAGAATAGGAAATGTATGCGAGAATAGAATAATGAAATATGGCTGAAAATAGAATAATGAGAGAGTGGATGAGAATAGAATAATGGGAAAACAGCTGAAGATAAAACAATAGGGCCGTGACCAAATAATAGATGAATAACAATTGTTCCTAGGGGAAATGGGTAAGGGAAGGGATGGGTAATGAGGGAATGGTGATGGATGGAGGGTGTGGGATAAGAGTGGTGAACCATATGATATACCAAATGTACCAAATGTACTGAGCCAGGGCTGTGAACTGGTGATGGAAGACTTGTCACTGGTGTGTGGGTAAAGGTCGGTCGGTTGGTATTGCTGAGTTAACGGGTACTCGGTACATGTACTTGACAAATACCAAGTGCATTGAGGAAGAGGAGAGCTGCCTTGATTGAGAAAGACCAAGTTTCCCAGTTTGTCCCATTAAACCTCGAGATTGTCAAGCTTTGGGACTGCCGAAGATATGGGCAGGCAGCAGCCAATAGGGAATGGCATGGGTCACCCATGGGTCAAATGTGGGTGACCCACACCTGACCCATGGGAAACCCAAACCCATCAACCCATGGGTTTTTTCCCATGGGTCGATGGGTCTCAGGTGCATGCCACACCCGCACACAATACATTGCATACGTGGTGGCACGTATGTCGCATTCATCATGGCACATGTGCATACGTCGCATTCATCACAGCGCATGTGCATATGTCA
This sequence comes from Gomphus sp. MG54, assembly GCA_003314385.1. NCBI lineage: Eukaryota > Fungi > Basidiomycota > Agaricomycetes > Gomphales > Gomphaceae > Gomphus > Gomphus sp. MG54. Next base: position 8,301 of record QLPG01024712.1, on the reverse strand, counting down.
TGTACATTGCATATGTGGTAGTGCATGTGTGTATGGGCATTGCATACGTTGCATTCATCATGGCATGTGCACATATATTGCATACGTTGCATATGTGGCAGTGCGTACATCGCGTTTATCATGGCACGTGCGCATACATCGTGTACATCACATTTGTCATGGCATGTGCGCATACGTCACATATGTTACATATATGGCAGTGCATGCATGTAACAGGTGTTGCATATGTCATGGCATGTGTGTGTATGTCATGTACATCGCATTCATGGCATTGTGTATGCATATGGTGCATTCATTGTGTTTGGGGTGTGGTGTTCATGTTGGCCCATGCACATACACATTCGTTGCATTCGTGTTGGAGTTGATGCCCTGGGTTGGGCCCGGGTCACAGGTGCTTGCAGCTTGACCTGCACCCATACCCAAGGACACCCGACCTGGTGACCTATGTGGGTTAGCCTGACCCGTGCATTTCCCTAGTGGCCAAGTCCTGCAGGCTGGGAGTAGTGGCTTTGGCTTCAACATACTCGTGCATTGTGCCCTACTTGCCATGCATGCCACTGATTTGGGACAGAGGAGATACCCAGGGGTGCCAAAGGTATCGGCCCGAGTGGAGGACTTTACAGAGAGAGGAAGAGATAAAGGGCCTAAGCCTAGTTGATACCCAGAATGGGGAAGTATGTACATGTATGTCCTACTTATATAGGGTAAGAAGTGACATGTGGAATAAGGAATGTGGACAATAAGGTATGCAGAGCATGTGGGGGTATTGTCCACAATGAGTATAATTAGAATGAAGGAATGCAGACAGGGATATGACAATGGAAATAGAATAATAGGAATGTAGCTGAGGACAGAACAATAGGGAGTGCCAGACCATAAGATAACAGTGTTGTAGCCATGGATAAAACAAGGACAGGATGTCCCAAGGTAAGATGGATCAAGGAACAAGGAGTGGGATGGGTGGGATTATTGGGTTGGTGAATAGGATAAGGTGGATAAGGAATGGGGATGAGGAATGGGAACAAGGGATGTGGATGGTGGATATGCCAAGCTGAGAACAGTATATTAAGTATGTGGCTTGGTCACAGGCTGGTTACTTGGTTGGCACTGCCAAACTACCAGGCCTTGGTACATGTACTTGACAGAGACTTGTTGAAAAGCTTTAGAGGTGGCAGAATTGGACATGTGAAGAATGAATAGATGGGGAGGTGTGATAACAGGATCATGTGAGAAGTCTGAATGTACATGTCATTGGTGGTTTGTTTTAGGCAGCAGGGCCCATAACCTATTGTATAGGCCACTTAGGTATGCAGGTACAACCCTAGATAAATGTCAGAGAAAGTCTAAGCATTTGTCTTACATGCAGTAAGTATGTATACTAGCAATAATAAGGAAATGATATCAAAGCAGGTTGTTAATAACAACCTGTGGCCCTGATCCCCAATGGCTGCACATCTGGTACCCCTTCAAGTAATGCTCAAGTGTTCCTGTTTTCACAACAGTTTCCACTAAGGTCATGTGACTCAAATGTCACAACCACTATTTTACACTAAGATCTGGCAATATCGACAAAAAAATGATTCTGAAACCACAGATCAATGGCATAGAACTATATGTACATACTCTTGGTTTTACTTTTTGAAAAAAATTACTATTGCAAATGTAGTATATCCAAACTTTCAAACATCTTCCCAAAATTCATAATCACATTTTTAAGCAGTCTGATAGTGTCAAAACTTTTTTGGTCACAAAATTTTGCACTGATGTAATCACCCATATAAGGAAATATTCCATATATAGGAAGACATTCCCACAGGTAAGGTAGAGGACATATGGATTCTACTAAGGTCACGTGACTCAAGTGTCATATCCACCATTTTGCACAAGGATCTGGCAACATGCCAGATATTATTTTAGCTGAGATTGACAAGGCTGATATTATATAATGTAGCTGAATCATTATTTCCATAAATAATCACCATCCTCTGTAGCGGAATATACAATTTTTACTTGACAACAAAATTGTTTGTGCTTGTGACCATGACTATCACATCATGTGACCTTAAGCAGAAACTGTTTGTCTTCTACCTTACTGTCTGCTTCATGATCACATAGCATCACAACAAGGCCAAACAGAGCAAATATGTTGGTGTATATAAGAGAGGTCTTGTTAAGGGCTACATACATATGAAATCAGGAATTATGTAATTTGATGATGTTTCCATGGTGTCAAGTACACGTACTGAGACCCATTATTTTAGCAGTGCCGACCAAGCAACCATTCTACGTCCACATCCAAGTGTCCATGCTGCATGCATATCACTTGGTACATCGTCTCATCTTGGCACATCCACCACCCACATGCCCACTCCTCACCCCTTGGTCCGTCCCACCTCAGGACTTCCTGTCCTTGTCTTATCCTCAGTCACAGCCCTTGTTTATAGTTGGGCACTTCCTATTGTCCTATCCTTGGCCACATTCCTATTATTCTATCCTTCATTATTCTATCCCTGTTTTACATTCCTCCATTCTAATTATACTCATTGTGGACAATAACCACATGCTCTACATACCTTATTTTCCCACATTCCTTATTCCACATGTTGCTTCTTAACCTATATAAGTAGGACATGCATGTATATATTTTCTCATTCTGGGTATTGACTAGGCTTAGGCCCTTCTACCTTCTTCCCCTCTGTTAAGTCCTCAACTTGGGCCAGCATCACCAGCATCCTCCCAAGTATCTGTCTGTTGTAAATTGGTGGCACACATGGCAAGTAGGGTGCAATGCACGAGTATGTTGAAGCCAATGCCACTACTCTTGGCCTGCAGGACTTGGCCATTGTCTGCCCGACCCCTCGGCAGTACTGAAGTCCATCAGTACCCGAAGCTTGACATATGGAGATACAGCCAATTCATTTTGGAGAGACAATTATTTGGTATCAGAAATACAGAAAATGCACAATTCAGTACTTTGTATTGCCTTCATAACTGCTTCCACCCTTCTAGACATACTTTCAATCAACTTCTGACACACCTCTGGCTCTATAGCATTCCACACCTCTGCCACACACTCCCAAATCTATGTTAAGAATGTGAGTGGCAAGGTTCTTAGGTTATATCTTAGTGAGGTTGTAACTTTTGAGGTTTGGAATAGGGCTTAGCTTCAGCTTATATGCTGTGCCCTTCAGATCTCATTGTATCTCTAAATTCTGACAGAGGTTTCAGAGCTGAGTGAGGTTTGCCTTGGTTGAATTCTAAGTCAATTTTCTGACTACTGAACTTCTAATTTACATATATATTATATACTAGTATGTATTTAAAATATCTGAAATGCATAGTAACCAAGAACAAGGGAGTTATAAATGGGGAGAGGATCCCCAATCAAATGCACAAGGGGACCAAAAGTACATGGGGCCAAACAAACTTTGTGGCCAAACTGCTTAGGATCTGAGTGGGATCTGAATGGGATCTTGATGCACTTCCATGTCAGGAAATGGGGAGTGGGGTTGAAGTAAATAGGTGCAATAAGTGAATGGAAATTAAAAGGTGTTTGATAGAAAGGTTGGGCGAGGTTGTAACCAGTGAATGGTAGGCACAATGTCCAGTCAGAGGATGTGATTTCTGATTGGAAGGCTGAGGATAAGCAGCAGAGGTTCTAAGGTTAAGGGTAGACAGTTGAGTAGGAGTTACTGAGAACAGAAACATGACCATGTACATCAGATAGAGTTTGCCTAAAAAGGAGAACATGCCCATGTGCTTTGAACTAGAAATGAGGGCAGATATGACTTTGGCAAGGTTGCGACAGTATCCTCTCCTTATGGCTAAGTCTCATAAGGCCACAGTAGTGAAGTTTGGGAATAGATACAACTGAGTTTGAAACTTTGGCAAGGTTTGTATAAAAGGGGCACTGGCTGGGCTGATGGTCTTTGTTGAATGCAATAGCTAGCATATCGAAACAGGTTGATTACTAGCTCAATATCCCCACCACTACTAACTTTAGTAAGGTGCATGTTGCTGTTGTATCAAAATGATTTGATTGCTGTATCAAGGTTGATCCCAAGGTTCTGAAAGTAATTAATTCGATGCAGGACTTGCATGATATACAAGTGTTATATCCTTGATATAACTCCATGTTAAATCTGCGTGTTGGCGCTTAGCTAGGGGCTTCTGGAAGAGTTTCCAGAGGTTCCAAATGATTTCTGAGGGAAGGTTCATACTCCGGAGGCAGAGGGACTAGAGGTCATGGGTTCACGGTTGGAATCGTAAAGGGGCGGAAAGACGGGAGGCACTGGGGGGGTCTAGGACTGTTCATGGTATTAGGTGGTTTGAGTGGTTTGAGGTCGCAGGGACTTGGCTTCAACTTATGTGTTGTACCCTCCTCAATCGTCTGTCCCTAATTTCAGAAAGTTAGAAAGTTTACTGGAACTGAATTGGAAACTACGATGCAGAATTAAGTTGATATTCATACTGGCAAATAGTCCAGTCGACTGGTGTCTTATATACATGTATCTAGTCTTTGTACTATCTTTGCTGAGTAAAGACAAGGGGGGGAAGAGAGTACAAGGGGCAATACAGAACAAAGAACAAGGGAGTGAGGTATACAATGATCCTGTGTGTCATTTATCAAAGGAGCAGAACCTTAGCTTTAGAATCTTCAGAGGTTTGGGAATGCAGAACCTTGGGTTGATACAACAGAATTTGGAAAGTGGTTCTTCAGGCTTTGAGCGGTTGGAAAGGTCCCAGAAATGGTGCGGGTGGTTGTGGGGATTAATGTGGGTTTATTGGCGGCATGGGCCATAATACTCTGACATCTCAGATATCCAACCTATGGCACTACAAGGAGGATTGCCCCAGACCAAGTCTGAATCCATCCCATCCCTTCCAAACTTTATCACCCCTACCCTGAACCCCGATTGGTAACAGTCACCTCAGACCTCAGACCTCTTTCCTTTCTTGGTGAACAATTGTCTTATTGTAATGCTAATGTAGATTTACTTGTAATCTATTTTTGTTTATCTTATTGTTCTCTTGGACATTTCTAATTAGTTACAATAAGGACTGCTGTCAAGCTTTGGGTACTGACAGACTTTGGGACTGCCAAAGTGTTGGGTGGACAATGGCCAAGTCCTGCAGGCCAAGAGTAGTGGCGTTGGCTTCAATGTACTTGTGTGTTATGCCCTACTTGCCGTATGTGCCACCAATTTGCAACAGACAGATACTCGGGAGGATGCTGGTGATGCCAGCCCAAGTCGAGGACTTAACAGAGGGCAAGAAGGCAGAAGGGCTAAGCCTAGTTGATACCCAGAATGAGGAAATATGTACATGCATGTCCTACTTATATAAGTTAAGAAGCGACATGTAGAATAAGGAATGTAGAACAATAAGGTATGCAGAGCATGTGGTTATTGTCCACAATGAGTAAAATTAGAATGAAGGAATGTAAAACGGGGATAGAACAATGAAAATAGAATAATAGGATCGTGGCCAAGGATAGGACAATAGGGAGTGGCTGATTGTAACACAAGGGGGTCATAGCCGAAGTTAAGACAAGGATAAGATGTTCCAAGGTAAGACAGGTTGGGGGACAAGGATTAGAATGGGTAGGATTACTGGGTTGGTGAGTAGGATAAAGTAGATAAGGGATGGGGATGAGAAATGGGAACAAGGGATGTGCCGAACCAGGGATGGTATATTAAGTATGTTGCTTAGTCACTGGCTGGGTACATGGTCGGTACTGCTGAACTACTAGGCCTCGGTACATGCTCTTGACAACTGCTATGTATAAATACCTCCAGACTTCTGTACTATACCTTAGTTCGAATATCAACTTAGTATTCCCACTCACTTATTCTCTGAACTCCAAACCTCTGTAACCCCAAACCTCCAAAATTAGGGACTGACGATTGAGGAGGGTACAACATACAAGTTGAAGCCAAGTCTCTGGGACTTCGAACACAAGACCTTGGACCAACTTATGTCAGCTGGGACCTGACTCAACTTCAGACTTAACAGTATATTTGAACTCCCACTCCTGATCGTCTATGAGTATCAAGTACAGGTACTGAGTATCCAGTAACTTGGCAGTGCTGACTGAGCAATTAGTCTGTCTATATGCAAGTGACCATTGTCAAGTACATGTACCGAGACCCATTTATTCGGCAGTGCCAACCAAGCAGCCATCCTGTGTTCACATCCAAGTGACCACACCACATGCATATCACTTGGTACGCTGGTCTTGGCTCGGCACATCCACCACCCATATGCCTACTCCCCACCCCTTGGTCCACCTCACCTCGGGACTTCCTGCCCTTGTGTTATCCTTGGTTACAGCCCTTGTTTTATAGTTGGGCACTTCCTATTGTCCTATCCTCGGCCATATTCCTATTATCCTATCTTTTATTGTTCTATCCCCGTTTTGCATTCCTTCATTCTAATTTTACTTGTTGTGGACAATAACCACATGCTCTGCATACCTTGTTGTCTCACATTCCTTTTTCCACATGTCGCTTCTTAAACCTATATAAGTAGGACATGCATGTACATATTTCCTCATTCTGGGTATCGACTAGGCTTAGGCCCCTTTACCTTCTTCCCCTCTGTTAAGTCCTCGACTCGGGCTGGCATCATCAGCATCCCCCTGAGTACCTGTCTGTTGCAAATTGGTAGCATGCATGGCAAGTAGGGTATAACACATGAGTACGTTGAAGCCAATGCCACTACTCTTGGCCTGTAGGACTTGGCCATTGTCCGCCTGACATCCTTTGGCAGTACCAAAGTCCGTCAGTACCCGAACCCCGACAACTATACCACATACAAGTCACTTGGTATGTCGGCCTTGGCTTGGCACACTCACCATCTACATTTCCAATTCCTGTCCTTCATCCACTCTTCCCCCTTCATTATCCATTAATCCTCACACCCTTTTTATTCTTTATTTCTCAGCCTGTTCCACCTCAGGATATTTCTTCATTGTTTTATCCTCAGCCATGACCCTATTGTTTTATATTTGGTCACTTACTACTACCCTATTTTTGGCCACATTACTATTGTCGTATTTTCATTGTTCTATTTTTGTTTACATTCCCTTATTCCATTCTTGATCACTGTGGACAACACTTCCACATGCTCAATATACCTTATTGTTCTCCATTCCTTATGCCACCCTGACTCCACATCTCGCTTCTTAACCTATATAAATAGTGCATGCATGTAGATAGTTCTTGTCAAGCTTCGGGAATGCCGAAAGGTCAGATGGGGAACAGCCAAGTCCTGCAGGCTAGGAGTAGTGGCTTTGGCTTCAATGTACTCATGTGTTGCACCCCACTTGCTGTGCATGCCACTGATTTGGGACAGAGGGAATACTTAGGGAGTGCCGAAGGTGCTGGCCCGAGTAGGGGACTTTACAGAGGAAGGAGAAGGTAAGGGGCCTAAGCCTAGTTGATACCCAGAATGAGGAAGTATGTACATACATGTCCTACTTATATAGGTTCAAGAGGCAACATGTGGAATAAGGAATGTGGGACAATAAGATATGTAGAGCATGTGGGGGTATTGTCTACAACAAGTAAAATTAGAATGAAGGAATGTAGACAGGGATATGACAATGAAAATAGAATAATAGAAATGTGGCTGAGGATAGAACATAGGGAGTGCCAGACTATAAAACAATAGGGTTGTAGCCGAGGATAAAACAAGGACAGGATGTCCTGAGGTGAGGCAGGTCGAGAAATAAGGAGGGATGGGGTAGGATTAATGGTTAGTGAATGAGATAAAGTGGATGAGGGATGGGGATGAGGAATATGGATGGCAGATGTGCTGAGCTGAGACTGGCACATCAAGTGACTTGTATACAGCTTGGATACTTGTGCATGGGCATAGTCTGACTGCTTGGTCAGCATTGCCAAATTACCGGATGTTCAGTACATGTATTTGACAGTTCTGCATTCTGGATATCGACTAGGTTTATGCCTTCTTACCCTCCCTCCTCCTGTCTAAAGTCCTTTACTTGGGCTGACACTCTTGGCACTCTCCCAGGTATCTCTTCTGTCCCAAATCAGTGGCATGCACCAAAAGTAAGGCACAATGCATGAGTACATTGAAGCCAAGCCACTCTGACCAGCCTGCAGGACTTGGCTTCTTCCTGCCAGCATCGTGAAGTCAGCACTATTGCAATAGTGCTGAGCCCATGTATTGTCAGCATTACCAGTACCTGACAGCTGCCCTCACTGTCTGACTCTGAATGTTAGGGGATAGGGGATGCTCCCTATTATTTTTAATCATTTTTTCGAGCCAAATCAG
>QLPG01024710.1:545-16383 GCA_003314385.1 Gomphus sp. MG54 | reverse complement strand
AGGTCTTTGGATCATCATCGGGGTAACCGTACGTGTGATGGCAAGAGCCTGCAACATCTTGGGATCCTGGGCTCTTTGCTCTGTAAATTCAAGAAATTTATTGAAGAGACACAACTATTTCTGAGAAGTCTCTGAATCATCATTGGAATAACCGTACGTGGGATGCTCACGACATGCAATATCTAGAGAGCTGGGTTTTTGTTCTGGGGTAATTATGAAATTTATTGAAGGGACAATAATTTCAGAGAGAATAGTAAGATCGTCCAACTATTCCCAAACGAAGTATTTATATAAATCCAAAGATATCTATAGGACTCCTACTTAGTGAAGTGAATGCGGGAGTCACACTAGAACCAATGAAAGTGTCGACCATATGTAAAGACATACATCTTAGGCACTTTGTGTCACAAACTTGAGACTCCGCAAAGTTGATCATTTTTTGGCCCGACGTATCGGCAATTTGACGTTTTCATATGGGAGATTTTGGGCTGTTATGTTTCGCATCACTGCCATGCAAGCTTCCATCACGTCCCATCAGTTCTTACAATTAGCTTCTTAAAATAGGTCAACTTTACGGTAGGGAAGCTTTGTTTCGCAATGATTGTGTCAACCATATGTAGACAGACACATGCATCTTGGACACTTTGTGTCACAGACTTGAGACTCCGCAAAGATTGGTCATATTCAGCCCGACGTAATGGCAATTTGACGTTAATTGCCGTACGTTCATATGGGAGGTTCGGCTGTTATGTTTGGCATCACTGCCATTCAAGCTTCCAGCACGTCCCATCAGTTCTTACTTTTACATCAAACTTCTTAACATGGGCCAACTTTACGGTATAGGGATATTGGAATAGTTTGACCGGCATCTGTGCATTGGTTGCCATATCACATTAGTCACACATTCTTTGTAATTCCTCATCTGTTTGCAATGAGCCATTACTAGGGAATGGCATGGGTCACCCACAGGTCAATGTGGGTGACCTGCACCCAACCCATGGGAAACCCAAACCTATCAACCCATGGGTTTATTCCCATGGGTCAACAGGTGTTGGGTGTGTGTCGCACCTGCACACATGCACTGCATGCATGGACAGCATGTTTGTCATGTTTGTGGTGTTGTGTTTGTGGTGTCACATGCATGTATGGCATGTTCATGTCAGCATGTGCATGTACCTTGCATTTGTTCCATCATGTTCATGTTGGCACATGTGCATATGTACATATATGTTACATTCTGTCAGAGTTGACACCACAGGTTGGGCCTGGGTCATGGTTGCTGTCAGGGGATGACCTGCCCATTTTCCTAAGCTGAGTACCAATCACTCAACCAATAGGCTGACACAGCCTGCCAAGGTCTCGGCCCAATGGAGTACCAATGACAGACAAGAGATGTACCTGTGGGAGAGAGGGTTAGGGAGCAAGACAAGGGGATATAAAATCATAAACCAAGGCAGCAGACAAGCCAAGAACAGGGAGAGCTCAAGAGGCTTATCCCTTAGGGTCAATGACCAACCAACCTTCTTGCTACATGCTGAACTGATAATCCAATACTTTAAGCCAGACTCCCAGGGTCAGGCCTGTGGGTACTTGAGAGATCACACTACTGGACTCAAGGGAAGGGTAGGATATAATAGAGAAGCAGTGTGTGGGCACAGGGTATATAGGGCACAAGACTCACTGGTGGTAGGCTTATGTTTTCCTCTTAGGATTTCCCCCATTGCTAGGCCCTGTATGACAGTCCTCAGGCACCACTGGAGTTGCCCTTATATTAGGAAAACCTCTACCCAACAAGGACTAAGCATTGTGTCACAGCACGACCATAGGTGTTTTGGCCTCGACGATTGCAATTCAGATAGCTCTGTTGAATATAAATGGTATATTTAAGGGTCAATTCTACATTACTTATTCTATGGTATGCATATGTAGATACTTGCATTGCTAAGAGACACAGTGGGGTTGGGCATAGGTGCCCAGGGTACACATAGGAGTGGGGCGGCGCTAGTTGGTTCTCCTCAGTGTCTGTCTACACTGAGGAGGTAAGAGTGCTGCCCTATTATACTATACTAGACAAACTGATTACCTTGTAGTCTAACTTTGTCTAGGTAATGCATATCTTAGTGTCTGTCTACACTGAGGAGTATAACTTTGTCTAGTTGCATAACTTACATTTGCACCAAGTTGTCCATAATATTAACAGGTTATGGCCCCTATAAGCAAAACAAACCCCTCAGCATTTATTACCAAGGGCTACCAGGTCAGCAAACTAGCAGCTGATGGTTCTAACTGGAGCATATGGAAGAGGCAGACACTCACCACATTATCAGCACATAAGGGATTCAAGCGACACCTGGATGGCCTTGCAAGACTCCCACCTGCAACTCCACAATACCCAGATGGGTATACACTCAGCCAGGAAGAAGAAGAAGAACTGGAGGAAATTGAATGCCGACAGGATGAGTATGAACAGAGGGAAAATATCATCAAAGCCCAGATACTCACCAGCATCCCTGAAAGCATTGTGCTGGAGATTCAGGATGAGGACAAAGTGTTCATGATGTGGAGCAAGCTATGTGCAAAGCATGAGGATAAGGCCTCGGCGGTTCGCATTGATTTGAGGCATAGGATATATGCGCTAAAATGCGAAGAAGAAGGGAATGTGAGGACTCACATTGAATCCCTGAAGTCAATGCATGAGCAGTTGAATGGTATGGGAGATAAAATTGAGGATCAAGACTTCATTGCTGTGGTCCTTGCATCACTCCCAAAAACCTACCGCCCACTCATAAACGTGCTGTCTTTGCAGAACAGGATGGCCCCAGATACGGTTACCCTCCAAGTAGTTGTCGAGACGATCCTAGATGAGTTTGATCGGTTGCAGATTGAAGAGGACCACTCGAAGGGCAACGAAATGGCTATGACAGCCAAGGGGAAGGGTCGAGGGAAGAAGAAACCTACAGCTTCTTCTGGGAACTTGACAGGATCTGGAAAATCAAATGCTGAATGCTGGACATGTGGGGAAAAGGGGCACCTGAAGTATGACTGTCCCAAGAAGAAAGGAAAGAAGAAGAAGGGTGCAAAAGCCAAGGATGACAATAGCTCAAATACTGCAGTGCAAACTCACAATGATCACGCATTCATCACAAGTCCACATGCAGTTGCTGCTCCAGATCTTCCTCTCGAGCCTCAGGGGACTAGTACCAAGATATATGACTCAGGAGCCTCAAGGCATATGTTACCAGATCGGCAGAGATTCAGCAACTTCAGGACAATTGAGCCAAAACCGGTAAAGGCTGCAGATAAAGCCACATTTATGGCTACTGGAGTAGGAAATATACAGGTGGACATACCTAATGGAGACACCACAACAGCTGTCACATTGAAGGATGCTTTATACTGTCCAGACCTCGTGTTTACTCTAGTCTCACTTGCGAGATGTGAAGCCACCAGTTACACTGTACAGCTCAAGGACCATGCTTGTGTCATCAAAGACAAAGCAGGTCATCAAATTGGCCGAGTACCCCTCATCAATGGTTTATACCAGGTAGATAGAGGGATAGACTCAACTGCTGCTGCATACAGTAGTATAAAGATATCTACATTAGATGAAGTCCACTGGAAAATGGGACATATCTCACACCAGGTGGCAAAGTGTCTAGTAGAATAGAAGATTGTGTTAGGCATTGAGCTGGACAAACAATCCTTACCAACATTCTGCAAGACTTGTGCCAAGGCAAAGCCAACCAGGAAGCTGGTACTGAAAGAAAAGGCCAGACACCTAGCAAGGCAGATTGGCGATAAGATCCCCTCTGATATATGGGGGCCAACCACTCCTTCAAGCTAGTATGCCAATTGTGGGGGAGAAATCCGGTAGTCAGCTCAAAACAATTGACAACCAGACAGATTCAATTGATGCACCTAAAACTGAGACACCACAAACCCCAACACAAACTCCAACTACCCCAGACGGCACTGACCCATGAATAACGCCGTCGGAAGTGGTAAAAGGGCTCGAGTACCTAACTGAATGAACGACACTGAGATGGAGCCAATGGCTGAACCCCACAGTGGAAACCCAAGTAGAGCCAGGCTTGAGATGGAGCGATCACCTCAAAGGCCAGCAGCCAGCCAGCGTAGTTGAAGTCACCAATGATGATGATCGCATGATGGAATTTGCAATGCTGAGTGCTGCTATATTACCACAAGACCTGACAGGAGTTGCAGAAGTGCACGGGCAGGATGATTGGCCTGAATGGGAACAATCTATAAGTTGTGAGCTCAAGCAACATGAACAAATGGGCACCTGGATGCTGCTTGCTTACAACCACGTCAAACAACCAAAATTCCCACACCTCAAAACACCCCAAAAATGCACCTAGGCCATTGTTCCTCAAACAAGGATCAAAAGCTGACAGAGGAACCTGACCAATACCCACCAATCCCTGCCCCGATATCGAACGATGCTTTGGCGAGTGGAACAAGGGGTGGGAACACGCCCACACAGCGGACGCAGGGGATGATGGCCATGGCTCAGTCAAAGCTCGATGCCCAGGGTCGGATCCAACCTAGGGAAACAGCTAACACTGCAAAAGAAAACCAGCCAGAGCAGGTGAAGTGAGTCGAGGACTTAGGCGAGAAAAGAGCGCAGGCGGGCCGGCTGGCCACTAGAGGTGCGGCGCAGGACTTGGAAAACCTCACCAGGGAAGAGATAAGGGAGCTTCCTGGGCAGGAGATCAGAAAATCCGATGAAGGTAAGCTCTATCTTGAACGTACCTTGCTAACAATACCAGGTGCATCATGGACGACCGACACCCTATCCACTGCCATATTGCAAGTGATGCAATACAAAGGCGTGTCATGACAGGCCGTCAACGCACTACGCTCCATCACTTTTGTGATGGAGAGTATCGAGGATGACGTGAGGTACGAGAGGGTCATGTGCCGGGTGAAAGAGAGCTTGGCAGTGGAAGGGAATGCGCTCTCAGTCAAGGTGGCAGAGACTACAGAGATGCTCGACAAGGCTGCTGCAGCTGCAGATACCATGATCAAGATATCCCGTCAAGTCACAGAGGACGCGGCAGCAGTGGTGAAAACGATACAAACAGCCTCAAACACGGTCGCTACCTCAGCAACCCATATCAATGAGACCACCACCTCCTACTGCAATGCAATAGTAAAGGCAGCTGCCTCACAACAGGTGCCAGCTAATATGCCCACCCTCTATGCCAGGGTCTGGGCAAGAGAGGGCATAAAGCAGAGACAAGTGCTGGTGGACGCAGCAGTGACAGGGGAGCAGATACTGGCAGACCTGGACAACTCTGGCCTAATGGTGCAAGCAAATAAGATCATCAGCACCATGGGTACAGAAGGGGGGCATACCATTGTCAGCGCAAGGAGGCTTACCAATGGTGGAATACTCTTTGAACTCAATAATGAAGATGCGGCGAAGTGGCTCAACAAGGCCAGACACAGAGTACAATTTACAGAATCGCTGGCACCAGATGTGAGAATGAGACCATGTATGTTCTCATTGATGATCCAGTTCATACCCTTACACTTCAGTCCGGAGAGAGAAGAAGAGTTAAGGGGAGTAGAGGAAATCAACCATCTTCCACACGGCACAATTGACAAAGCGAGGTGGATCAAGCCCAAACAGCATAGGGCGGCAAACCAGACCTGCGGCCATGCCCTCTTTACTTTCACCACACCAGAGACAGCCAACAAGGTACTCGCAAATGGACTAATAATTTGTCAGAAACGTGTATATGCCGAGAAATGCAAAAGGGAGCCCACTCGATGCCTCAAATGTCAAGGGTGGAATCACATGTCCTATGCCTGCTCCCAAGAGAATGACACATGTGGTACCTGCAGTGGCCAGCATAGGACCCTCGCCTGTGAACAAGACAAGCTGTACTGTATCTCTTGCAAGTCTACCGGCCATGCAAGCTAGGCTAGGACATGCCCCGTATTCCTAGGTAAGTGTGCAGAGCTAAACAGTAAACTTCTCGAGAACCAGATGCCATACTTCCCCACTGAGGAGGCATGGACCCATATTCTGCAGCCACCCAAGATACCACCTCCGCTATCAACACCCATTAGGTCAATGCACATATCACAACAGGATGAGGGATGGGAAGCAGTGATGCACCACACAGGCAAACAACACTTCCATATAGACAGGAACTAGCGACCCATCCAACTAGACACCAGTCACAACCAGCACCCTTGCAGATTGGTGCCAATGCCATTGCTGTATCCTTACCTGATGGATCTGACCAGAGCCCTACCAGGCGGTGGGGTGACACAGATGGAGAAGGTGTGCCACCCTTGCCAGAACAAAGCTGATGCCTTACATGACAGAACCAACACCGACGAGACTGAGAATATACCAACAAAACTTAAATAAATCGGACAAGGCACAGTATGACCTTATTAACTCGGCTGCTCACAAGGAGTGGGATCTACTACTACTTCAGGAACCATACATAGACATGCTAGGGAATACGAAGGCTAATCATAACTGGCGCATCCTATATCCTACTTCTCATCTAACTGACATGTCTACAAAGAGGACAGTAATCTTAGTTAATGCAGCGTTAGACACCAACATGTGGTCACAGATGTCACTGCAGGGGACAAATGATGTGATGGCAATATAGCTCAAACACCCTCAATGCAGAACTACGATCTTCAATATCTACAATGACTGTGAACACTCGGCATCCCTGCGAGCTATCAAAAACTTCATTGAACAGGAGCGGGCCAATATCATCCAACATGAGATGGACTCCATAGTCTGGTGTGGGGACTTCAACCGCCATCACCCTATGTGGGACGAAGAGAGGAACCACCATCTATTCACGGCCAAAGCCACTAAGGATGTGGAAGAACTATTACTACTTCTGGCAGAATACAACATGATAATGGCCCTCCCAAAACAGACACCAACCCTACAGTCAATGTCAACCAAGAACTGGACGAGGGTCGACAATGTGTTCTGCACTGACAACATTATTGACTCTATCATCACGTGCAACACTGATCCTAGAAGATGGGGCCCAGGGACCGATCACGTCCCAATCCTCACAACCTTAGATATTGAGGTGAAAACTAAAAAGACAGAGCCATTCCGTAACTTCAAAATAGTCAACTGGGACCACTTTTGGGAGCAGTTGGCAGAGCAGCTAGAGATGATACCAGAGGCAAGGCAGCTCAGCAACGAAGCCGAGTTCAACAGGGCTGTTGAAATGTTGACTAATGCCATACGGAACACCATTGACATCGCGGTGCCATTGTCAAAGCCGGTCCCACATTCACGCAGGTGGTGGACTAGAAATCTCTCAGAACTTAAGAAAGCAAAGAATAGGCTAAACAATCAGTCGTATATTCACTGAGCCATAGCTGATCACCCCTCTCATACAGAACTCAAGGAGATTAATGAAAAATATAGCAGAGAAATTAGCAAAGCAAAGGCGTAACACTGGGCAGAGTACTTAGAAGACCTCAACGAGGGACTTCTGTGGACAGCAAACAGATATCTGTCCAACCCAGCCTCAGATGGCGGCAGATCATGAATCCCTATGCTGCAGATAACAGAGCCCGGCGGCACCACACGTATGGCAGAAACCAACGAAGAAAAAAGCAAAGCCCTCGCAGCAGCATTCTTCCCACCCAGGCCTGCCAAGTCACAAGTGCCGACAGACTTCTGCTACCCAAAACGCATCAACTACAGCTTTCAGATCCATGAAGATCAAATTAGGCATCATATTGACAAACTGAAGCCCTATAAGGCACCAGGTGATGATGGGATCCCAAATATAGTACTTAAAGAGACGGTTGACCAGATTGCTGAGCATCTCCTCCATATCTTTCGCGCTACATTTACACTGAAAACCTACAGTGACAGCTGGAGATCCTGGGTCATGGTGGTGCTACTTAAGCCAGCCAAGGCCAACTACAATGCCCTGAAATCATACCACCCTATAGCTCTGTTCAACACTATAGGGAAACTGCTAACTACGATAGTAGCAGAAGACTTAGCTTACCTGACAGAGAAACCCAACCTCCTGCCTGCCAATCACTTTGGAAGAAGACCCGGTAGGACGACTACCGACTCACTCTTGTTGTCAACAAGATCAAGGGTGCATGGCGGAGGAAAAAGGTAGCGGTAATGCTATTTCTGGACATCGAAGGGGCATTCCCAAATGCAGTAATAGACCAACTCCTGCACAACATGAGGAAACGAAGGGTGCCAGAAGACCTCGTATGCTTTGCAGGGCAGATGCTTGCTGACCGACGCACCAAGCTGAGGTTTGACAACTATCAATCAGACTGGGTACCCATAGACAATGGGATAGGACAGGGAGACCCACTCTCTATGATACTATACCTCTACTATAATGCTGACCTCATAGAGGTCGCAAATGAGAAAGGGCAAGCCACAGTAGCATACGTCGATGATGCCAACCTTTACTCAGAGGGCAACACCTATGAAGAAGCATACGAGGGCTTAAAGGAGATGTTAACTAAAGAAGGAGGGGCAAGAGAATGGACGCTGACTCACCACTCTCGATTCGAAAAATCAAAATTTGCCATAGTAGGGTTCTCGAGACGGCGGATAGGGGACCCCACACGGCCAGGTAAAACTATGCATGAACCAAGACCCGACTTCATCTATGAGGATGCCGTCATCCAGCCAACACACTTACACAAATTCCTGGGAATCTTCCTCGACGAGGAGCTACGGTGGAAGATACAAGAGGAGAAGGCAGTTGCAAAGGCGGCTAAGTGGACATTACTCACATGCAGATTAACTAAGCCATCTACAGGAGTACGTGCAACATACATGAGACAATTATACAACACAGTAGCCATACCCAAACTCGCATACGCCGTGGATGTCTGGTATACGCCAGTACAGAAAGGCACAAAGGGAGGAAGGGCCACAGGGTCTGTAGGAGTGACACAAAAACTGACATCTATACAATGCATGGCCACCATTGTGATTACTGGAGCGATGCGCACAACTGCCAGTGATGTACTAGAGGTCTTGGCTAATGTCCAGCCAATTGAACTCCTCCTCCTAGGCACCTGCTACAAAGCCGCCAGCTGCATAGCGGCCCTCCCCAAGTCCCATCCACTCTACCACCCTGCTGGCATCTGCACCCGACACTTGGTCAAGAGACACCCAGCGCCAATGTATGGAATCCTCCATCATTTTAACCTTGCCCTGGATGAACTCGAAGTTATTAGGCCTTTTACCCATGCTCCTGACACACCCAGACACTATACCACTGAGATAGCGGCAATGAGGGAGGAGTCTAAGGAGGCAGACGAAGGGAATATGGTTGATGCCAAAGTATATGCTGATGGCTCAGGAGTGGGAGACAACACAGGAGCCGCTGCAGTGCTGTACAGGACAGGGAGGAAGATGGCCACCCTGCAATACCACCTGGGCCCACTTGCAGACCACACCACATATGAGGCAGAGGTAATTGGAATTGTCCTGGTGCTGGAGCTACTGAACCGGGAGAGGGGCATTGGGAGAGCATGCATCCTCCTTGACAACCAGGGGGTGATCCTAGCGATGAGAAACATCAGACCCAAACCAGCACAACATCTCATAGGGCATATCCATGACATGGCTAACAGGATCACAGCACCCTCATGAAGGCACAGAATGGACCTCAAGATCGCGTGGATCTCAGGCCATGATGAAGTGGAGGGCAATGAAGTAGCGAACCATGCGGCAAGAGAGGCAGCAGCAGGGAAAATAGCCAGATAAGCAGACTCCTACCATTCCTTAGCACTGACACACTCCCATGTAGCCTGGCTGCAGCAAGACAAAATTTTGAAACGGACAACAGGCTCAGCTGGAAAGAGCGGTGGAAAAGATCGCCCTGATATGCACAAATGGCAAAGATCAATGACAGCTTACCCTCTTGCACCTACCTCAGAGACACAGCAGGGCTCACCTGCACACAGAGTAGCCTAATCACACAGCTACGCACAAGCCATGCCCCGCTCAATAGGCACCTCTATCGAATCAAGCAGACACCATCCCCACTGTGCCAAGCATGCCGCGATGCTGATGAGACGGTCCACCACTTCCTCTTTGAATGCCAGGCATATGAGCATGCATGCCACATGCTGAGGCAGAAATTAGGGAGGAAATTAACATCTATTAAGGAACTACTAGGGGTAAAGGAGTCCATGCTAGCCCTGCTGGGCTATGTAGCGGCAACTGGAAGATTGAGAAACCAATTTGGTGATGTTGCCCCACTGCCCTCTTAAAGAATTAAACAACTAGTATGACAGAAGAATAGGATACAGGGCTACAGATGTAGGAACCGAGCCACCGGTGACAATTATGAAACCAAAACACGCTCCACCACCAAACACCCACTCGTGCAGTGACACATATCGACACGCCATAGCAGGACCAAGAAGAAGCCCATGGCCACTTCCGACTCTTTGACTACAGTGCTCCCACCCATCGTGCCAGCCCGCCTCAGCAGCCGAGCACTTATGAAGCCAGACCCTCCACACAATCAAAATGCAATCGGAGAAAAATAGTACTCACCTCACAAGAGGGGGGTGGGAAATGGCTCAAGGAGCCGGGCTGACAGGGGGCATGGGGCTCGTCATCAGTGCACATGCCCACTCGAGGATGTATTAGTACAACATGCGTAGTGACCAACATAGGCCTAGCCTGGGGTCGTGTCAAGTCCACATACCGAGGTCCCGGATATTCGCCATTGCCGACCGAACAACCATCCTACATCCACGTACAAGTGTCCATGCCGCATGCACGTCACTTGATACCACGTTCTCGGTTCAGCACATCCATCATACCATCCACACGTTTCTCGAATCCGCCCCACCTTGGTACTTCCTACCCCTTGTATTATCCGCGGTTACTGTTATTGTTTTATACTTAGCCACTCCCTATTGTCTGATCTTGAATCACGATCCTATTATCCTGTCTTTTATTGTTCTATCCCCGCTTTACATTTCTTGTTCTAATCTTGTTCGTTGTGGACAACAACCACATGCTCTGCATATCTTGTTGTCCCACATTCCTTATTCCACATGTCACTTCTTAACCTATATAAGTAGGACATGGATGTACATACTTCCTCATTCTGGGTATCGACTAGGCTTAGGCCCTTCTACCTTCTTCCCCTCTGTTAAGGCCTTGACTTGGGCCGGCATCTTCAGCATCCCCCTGAGTATCTGTCTGTTGCAAATACAGTGGCATGCATGGCAAGTAGGGCACAACGCACGAGTACGTTGAAGCCAACGCCACTACTCTTGGCCTGCAGAACTTGGCCATAGTCCACCCGACCTTTCGACAACACCCCTCGGCAGTACCAAAGTCCATCAGTATCCGACTCCTGACAGGTCGAAAAATTGAAAAAAAAAAAAAAAAAAAAAATGGGCACCTGGGATCTTATTGACCCTCTAGCAGGAGTGAATATCGTAGGAAGCCGGATAGTGCTGTGCTACAAACTGGACAAAGATGGTAAAGTCCAGGAGCACATGGCACAAGGTTTCTCTCAGATTGAGGGTATTGATTACAAGGAAACGTTCTCATGTATGGCAAAACTGACAGCCATTAGAATCATAGTTGCGCTAGGAGTCCAGAATGACTGGGAGGTCAAGCAGATGGATGTCATTGGAGCATACCTGAATGCGAAGCTTAAGGAGGAGATATACATACGCCAACTGAAGGGCTTTGAAGTACCAGGCAGGGAGCATGTGGTTTTCCACCTAAAAGGATGATTTACGGGTTAAAACAGTCAGGTCACGAGTGGTACGATGATTTGAGAAATACCTTAACATCCATAGTCTTCACAAGATGCCTAGTCAAACATGTGGTGTTCTACCAATATGACCAGGATGCCACCATACTTGTGGTTGATGTAGATGACATTACTATCATTGGGAACTTGAAATGTAGCATTGGCAGATTCAAAAAGCAACTGAGCACGCACTACAAAATCAAGGACCTAGGTGATCTGAACTGGTTATTAGGTCTTGAAGTAGCCAGGGATCGAAACCAAAGGACTATTACCTTTAGTCAAAGTGTGTATATCCAGAAAATTGTGGAACACTTTAACCTACAAGATGCTCGACCGCTTGCAATCCCAATGAACCCTGGTGACATATTATCTGTTAAGGACTGTCCTAGCACCCCTCAAGAAATAGAGAAGAGGAAGCACATACCATACAATGAGGCTATTGGCTCGCTGATGTATGCGGCCATAGGCTCTAGACTGGACATTGCATATGCAGTGCCATATCTATCTTGTTTTATGCAGAACCCTGGACACACCCATTGGGAAGCTGTAAAACAGGTCATAAGATACCTGAAGGGCACCAAAGAAGCTAAGCTCACGATAGGAGCAGGTGGGATGTTTGAGTGGGCACTTGAAGATAGGTGGGACCGGTATGGGTTGGAAGGTTTTAGCGATGCTGATGAAAGTTCACAGGAGCACCGACATGTGATTTCTGGCTATGTTTTCACCATAGATGGGGAAGCCATAAGTTGGAATTCAAGAAAGCAATCCCTTGTCTCTTTGTCAACAACTGAGTCCAAGTATGTTGCCATTACACATGCAAGCAAGGAAACCATGTGGATCGGAGCTTTTATCAGCAATGTATTCCACCCTCTCACACAGCCCATCTTACTCTATTGTGACAACACTTCACCCATCGCCGTAGCTCAGAACAACAAATACCATGCTCATATGAAACACATCGATATCTGCTATCACTTCATCTGAGAGGCCATCAGCCATGGGCGTATTGATCTTCATTACTGCCCTACTCAAGACATGGTGGCAGTGTCAAGACCCTGGTACCAAGCTCTGGTACACTCGGTAATACCGACCGACCGACCGTCCTCTACTCATATTATTCTCACTATCACATGGTCTTGGCTCGGTACATCCGGTACATCATCTAGGTTTCTTCTCCTATCCTATCCATCTTGTCCTTCACTATCCTTCCATCCCCTCACCCATTCCCCTGAACATATGATGGCCACTCATTATCTTGACCACTGCCCTATTGTTTTATCTTCGGTCATCCTCTATTGTTCTATTCTCACCCACCACTTCATTGTCTTATTCTCAGCCATACTCCATTATTCTAATCCCACTTACATTCCTTATTCTATTTTTGATCACTGTGGACAATGCCTCCATGTGGTTTTTCATATCTTATTGTTTTCCATTCCTTACGCCACCCTGTTCCACATCTTGCTTCTTAACCTATATAAGTAGCGGGATGTATGTAGATAGTTCCTCACTCAGAATATCAAATCGGTTCGCACCCCCTTGCCTGCCTTTCTCATCTAAAGTCCTTGTCCTTCATTCAAAGCCGACGCCCTCAGCACCCTCAGGAAAACTCCTTACTGTCCAAATTAGTAGCATGCACAGGACAGCAGGGCACAACGCACGAGCACGTTGAAGCCTAGCTACTCCAAACAGTTTGCAGGACTTAACCAATATTTCGGTGTTACTGAATCCTAACAGGCAGACATTTTCACAAAGGTGCTCCCAAGGCCCACATTTGAGTGACTCAGAACATTGCTTGGTGTAATGTTGAATTGAGGGGGAGTGTTGAATATAAATGGTATATTTAAGGGTCAATTCTACATTACTTATTCTATGGTATGCATATGTAGATACTTGCATTGCTAGGAGACACAGTGGGGTTGGGCATAGGCACCCAGGGTACACATAGGAGTGGGGCAGTGCTAGTTGGTTCTTGTCAGGCCTCGGTACTGCCGATGGTGCTGTCGGAACCGGCCAAGTCCTGCATGCCAGTTGGGGTGGCTTGGCTTCAATGTACTCGTGCATTGCACCCTGCCTCCTGTGCGTGCCACTAACTTGTAACAAGAACAGATACTCAGGCGGATGCTGAGGGTGTTGGCCCAAGTAAGGACTTCTGAACAGAAGGAGGAGAGTAGGGAGGCATGAACCTAGTTGATACTCAGACTGAGGAACTATGTACATGTATCCACTACTTATATAGGCTGAGAGGCAGAATGTGGAATAAGGGTGGCATAAGACATGGAAAAAAGAATAAGGTATGAAGACTATGTGGAGGTATAGTCCACAGCAATTAGAATAGAATAATGAGAGAGTAAGACAATGAAATATAAGCGGTGAGATTGTGGGAAAGAAATAGAACAATAAGGAATGGCTGAGAATAAAACAATAGGGCCACGAGTGAGTGGCAGGGAATAGTGAATGTCCCATGGGTAAGCGAGTGAGGGGAAAAGAAAAAGAGTGTGGGGATGATAAAGAATAAGGGTTGGGAAAACGGATAATGAACCAGGTGATAAACCGGGTATACCAAACCAAAACCATATGCTGTGGAATGATATGAGTAACGGTCAGTTGGTTGGTACTGCCAAATGTGTCAAAGCACGATGTGTGGTTGTGACAGTTCTCCTCAGTGTCTGTCTATACTGAAGAGGTAAGAGTGCTGCCCTATTATACTATACTAGACAAACTGATTACCTTGTAGTCTAACTTTGTCTAGGTAATGCATATCTTAGTGTCTGTCTACACTGAGGAGTCTAACTTTGTCTAGTTGCATAACTTACATTTGCACCAAGTTGTCCATAATATTAACAAGCTCTACCTCACTCACATACTGGACTTGTCAGGCACCAGGAATGCCAACAATACATGGATCGAGTGTTATTGCAATAGTGCTGACTTCATGATGCTGGCAGGAGGTGGCCAAGTCCTGCAGGCCGGTCGGAGTGGCTTGGCTTCAATGTATGCATGCATTGTGCCCTAGTTTTCATGTATGTCACTGATTTGGAACAGAAGAGATACCTGGAGAGTGCCGAGAGTGTCGGCCCAAGTAATGGACGTTAGACAGAAGAAGGGAGGACAGCAAGGTGTAAACCTAGTTGATACTCAGACCGAAGAACTATGTACATGCATTCACTACTTATATAGGTTAAGAGGTGGAATGTAGAATAAGGGTGGCATAAGATATGAAGAAAAGAATAAGGTATGGAGAGCATGTAGAAGTATTGTCCACAGTGATCTAGAATAGAACAATAAGATGAAGATGAGAATAGAACAATGAGATATGACCGATAATAAACGAGGAGGAGTGTGAGTGAAAATAGAACAATAAAAAGTGGCCAAATATAAAACAATAGGGCCATGACCAAATAATAAATGAATAGTGAATGTCCCAAGGGGAAACAGGTAAAGGGAAGGATGGGGGATGAAAGAATAATAAGGAATAGAAGAGATGGAATGAGGAAAGTGAACCAAATGATGAACTGAATATACCAAGCTGAGACCACATACTAGTGAGGAATGACTTGTCACTGGTGTGTGGGATTAAATGGTAAGGGTCATTTGGTTGGTACCACTGAGTGAACTGGAGCTCGGTATTGTAGGCTTGACAATGCCATTGATCTGTGGTCTCAGAATTATTTTTTTGTTAATATTGCCAGATCCTTATGTGAAATGGTAGATGTAACACTTGAGTCACATGACCTTAGCAGAAACCATTTGTCTACTACCTTAGACATATTGGTCATGGAGCTCAGGAGGGATACAATGATATTCTCAGTGCCCCCAATTTTTAGATTTCAACTCCTAAACTTTTAATTGAAGGAATTAGGTATCATTCATGTTTCATCTATAAGTGATCTCTGATATATAGATCCCCCAACAGTGCCAGCCTGGGCAAATTGGCTGATAATGCATATACAGGGAATAATAATAACAGGAATCAAGTAAGAATATTGTCAATTTTAGACAATAGTAAAACATATCCTCTAGTTAAATGGGGT
>QLPG01024700.1:0-14580 GCA_003314385.1 Gomphus sp. MG54 | reverse complement strand
TGCTCCAAATAGCAGCAGTCATTGGCTTTTTTTCCCGAGTGTCAGTTGAGGACGACGCGGAAAAAAAAGGGCGTACGGAGCCCACGTGCAATAAGATAGTTATCCCGGAACGAGTGCGAGTACCCTTCCTTTTCAAGGTAGGTTCCGATAGAAAGATGCGGGTCCTCTGTTTTTGAGTGCAAAAGTTTTCGAACAGATGGGTGGAAGCGCAGCACGTCCCACACAAGACGCCAACGTCGATGTATCGAAGAGATTTTGCAACTGACAGAACACCGTGAATAGGTTCTTGCCTGCCCACTCGAATGCACCGGCGTTGCGCGAGACGGAGAAGGTCATTTCAGTGGGAACTATAGGAATGCCTTCTTGCTTGAGAAATCTCAAGAAATTTGGGTAAGTTGACGGATTCAAGACGATCTTGAGAGAGAGGCAAATATAAGAGGGATGTTAGATTGAAGATTAACCGTCAGGAGGTCGCTCACAAATCCTCTGTAACATCTCACCCGTCAGCGAAGATCTGTTAGTTCTTGAACCGGAGGGAGCATACGTGTCAACAGCAACAGAATTTTGACCATTGTTGGAGTTTGAGAACGAAGCGGTATTGGCGTGACCGCCAGGACGATTATCAGCCTCGAAGAGATGTACTGCATGGTCGCTGTACTCGTTGAGTAACTATTCGCATCGTGCGGGAGGAACTTATGTAGGCTTGTGCATTTGGGAGACAAGATAATAACTTATCCATGTGGCTCCTACACCACCGTTCAGGCTGGAGCTGAATAACATTGGGTAAAACTCAGGAGTTTACCTTAATCTGGAACCCTGGTCAGGGGTTGGATTCTGCTTTTTCAAGGTCAACTCTCAAGCTTGAAAAAATGTTGAAATCATGAAATATAAATGTTGAAATCATGAAGTATAAATGTTGACATTAGGTATATTTGTTCTCAAAAGGCAAGGTGGTATCTGTCAGTAACTATAAGAGCTTCAATACTTGAGGGTAGAAGAGGGAAATGAGCAATGATACTTGTTGGTATATTGACCAGCTCAAGACTGAGCTTTAACTAATTACCTAAGAACTGTACATATAGTCTGGCAGAGTAGCAGAGTTCAATACAACTTCTAGAGCTCTTTGTTAGCCATAGATTGTTTTCACATTGCACCGGTGTGTGCAATGATTATAGGTCCTTTTCTCATCACACAGATATGTGCAGTGACTTCATTTTCATTGCACCTGTGTGTGTTTACACCTGCAAACCTCTCAGCCTCACTTGTAAGGTAGCGGACAAACGGTTTCCGCTAAGGTCACGTGACGTGACGGTCACGGTCACAAGCCCAAAATTTTTTGTCATTGAAAAAAAAATTTGTATTCTGCTACAGAGGATGGTGATTTTTTTTGGAAATAATAATTGAGATACATTATATATAACATTAGCCTTGTCTGACTTAGCTAAAATAGTATCTGACATGATGCCAGATCCTCATGCAAAATGGTAGATATGACAGTTGAATCACGTGACCTTAGCGGAAATGGCCAGCTGCAACAATAATATCCTACCTCTACCTTACCTGTGGGAATGTCTTTCTATATATGGAATATTTCCTTATATAGGTGATTACATCAGCGCAAAAATTTTGTGACCAAAAATTTTTTGACAGTGTCAGACTGCTTAAAAAAAGTGTTTATGAATTTTGAGAATAAGTTTGAAAGTTTGGATATACTACACTTGCAATAGTGATTTTTTTCAAAAATTAAAACCAACAATATGTACATAAAGTTCCATGCCATTGATCTGTGGTCTCAGAATAATTTTTTTGTCTATGCTGCCAGATCCTTGTGCAAAATGGCGAGCATGACACTTGAGTCACATGACCTTAGCGGAAACCATTTGTCCGCTACCTTACATTGTCACACTGGCTACTCATTCAAATACTGTTGCACTGGCTGTCACCCACACCTGTGTACTTTCTGGTCTCATTCATGGATCTATCACACCGCCATCACACTCATTGCACCCACTTGCCACATCTACTACCACCGCCCATGCAATAGCCTTCCATGTGCCACTCACATCTCACTCGCGCACCTGTTGCACCCGCTATCACACCCTCATTGCACCCACTTGCTGTGCCCACTACCACCACATGCCGCCCATATCTCTCAATTGCGCACTGTTCCAGATGCATCACCTGTGCCTCTGTGTATCATTGGGTCATGCATCCTCTTGTACATCACCTGTATTCTAGGGTTTTTGTATGGGTGGAAGGGTAGTCTGTGGAAGATATGGCCTATGTACCTGAGTGCGGCTGGAAATCGCCTGTAGAACTCTTATGTTTTCTGTCTTGCGTTCCTCATATTCTTCTCTGGAACTCATGAATTCTCTTCTCTGGAATACCCAACCCACTTCACCAGATACTGTAGTACTCCTCTATGCATTCTGGAGTCCAGAACTTCCTCTACTTCATACTCCACTCCTTTTAGTGTTATCACTGGTGGAGAGAGTGTTGGCTTTTGTTGTATAGAGGATGTGGGTATTCAGGCAGGATGTAACAGGACAGTATTAAACACAGGATGGATGTTCTTCCAATTGGGAGGATAGTCACAGTTTATAAGCACATTCTCCCACCTTTGCCACAATTGGGAATGGGCCATAATATCTGTCTTTTATTCTTTTTGAGGGTCAGTCGGTGGTGACATTAAGGCCTTCCAAGTAAACCTTGTCCCCTACTTGATATTGTAGTATGTCTTGCCTTCCTTTATGTAAAAGGCAACAAATTCCCACAGTAATGTGCTCTTCCAACTGGGCCAAAAGGCCACTATGCTAGGTTATTTGGCATTAGTCTGTGGGCACTATTTAAATAATAACTTGTTATATGTATTTACCAACCATTGCAATGGTATGTAGCACTTTGTCATAATACTTCTTTATATCTAATGCTGCCTTTTCTAGTGCTGCTGCTGTTTCCTCTCTTATTTTCTTCATTCTTCTCTCAAACATGTTTTCTGCCTCTGTTTCTATCTCTGATCATGGCTCTGTGGACTTCCTTGGATGCTGTCTATAGTTTAAGTAGAATTGAGAGTACCCTGTCAGCACTTGGATCTTGTCATTATAGCTGAACTCTGCCAATGGCAACCATTCCACCCACTCATCCTGCTAATAGTTGATGAACAACTGCAGATACTACTCCACCTCTTGGTTGATACATTCTGTTTGTCTATCTATTTGGGAATGATAGGCAGTTGAAGGGTTTATCTTTATCCCTAGCAGTTGGTATAGGTCTTTTGTGAACTTTGAGATGAATTGAGAGCCCCTGTCACTGATCACCACCTCTGGGAGTCCAAAGTCTCTCTACACTGTATCTCTGAAGACCTGTTATGACTGGATAAAGCCGAGAAGTTGGTCAAGTCCTGCAGACTGTTTAGGGTAGCTTGGCTTCAATGTGCTCATGTGTTGTACCCTGCTATTCCATGCGTGCCACTGATTTGGAGAGAGAAGAGGTCTGTGAAGGTGCCGAGAGTGTCAACTTGAGTGAAGGACTTTAGACAAGAGGAGGGTGGACAAGAAGATGTGAATCAAGTTGATATTCAGAGTGAGGAATACATCTACTACTCATATAGGTTAAGAAGCAAGATATGGAACAGGATGGTATAAGGAATGGAGAACAATAAGGTATGAAGAATCATGTGAAGGTATTGTCCACAGTGATCAAGAATAGAATAAGAAATATAAGTGAGAATAGAATAATGAAAGATGGCTGAGAATAAGATAATGAGAGAGTGGAATAGAACAATGGAAAATGGCTGAAGATCAAACAATAAGGCTATGACTGAATAATATAGGAATAATAAATATTCTGAGGGAGAATGGGTAAGGGAATGGTCAGGGAAAGAGAGAATAGTAAGGGGTGGAGGGGGTAGGGTGAGAAGAGTAGCCCAGACAATGAACTAGTTGTACCAAACCGAGACCGCATGGTAGTAAGAAGTGATGTGGGTAAGGGTCAGTCGGTCGGTATTGCCGAGTGGATCGGAGCTCGGTATCATGGACTTGACAAGATCCTTGCAATCCCTTCTGATGTAACCTCTCTATTTGTTGGTGCCAATCTAATTCATTTGGACAGTCTATGTCAAGAACTGAAAGGGGATGTAGTTGTAATATCTTCTAATGTTGAAACAATAGCAAGGATTGGAGTAGGGCTTGGCTTTAACTTATGTGTTGCACCATCCAGACCTCAAGATCTCTAATTTTGTAATGCTGAGGACCATAACGCTGAGGTGGATCGTAATAACGATGGTAGGTGTATAGGTAAAAATGAAGTAGAGCAAGACAGAAGTAAACGGGGGAATCTTAGTCGATATTCTGACTGAAGAACAGACTAACACACATACAGGTTTTATACTGATTTCTTTATCTATGAAGAGTCCATGTCAAACAGAAATGGATAGATGAGAAATGCAAGGATCAAAATGAAAAGCAAAGTAAACAGATTATACTATAAATGGAAACATAAAAGTGAGGTGAATGAATGTATACTATAAATAGTAATACAATCATGTGGTGTCGGAATTATGAGCATGTGGTGTAACAGATATAAAAGAGTATAGCATGTGATGCCAAGATGGAATCTAGGATAGATTGAAAATACGAGGGTGATCGTATGGCTAAAGTGGGCATATGCTGAATTGCCTAATAAGGAATGGGGAACTCAGCAATGTCATCCTAACAGTCTATCTATGTTTTGGAACCCGAGAAGCTGTAACAAAACTTTGGTATGAACTAAGGCAAGTCAAGTTCTCCGACCAGATGGAGGAGGACAACAAAATACACCTGCATGGGCTATTTTTATGGGGAACCCAATTAAGAAATTATACTCCAGAGATTCACATAATCTGTTATCACAAGAGTATTGCAATAAAGATTTAATGAAATCTCACATAGCTGTGCAAAATGTCTTTATTGATTCTGATCTAGGTCGTTTGTCCAAAAAGAATATTTAAGGGGGGTCTTATCAGGCATCTCATTTGTTATGTATAGAATTAATAGTTTAAGAGTGTTAAACTATTAGTTCTAGACTGGTTTACATTTATTTCCACTTTTCTATCTTTTATCTGACTTTAGTTTTTTAAAGGGGTAGCCTGCTACTTTGGTAGCAAGGTTAAGGTTCACTCTTCAGAATGAACCTTATTCAACAGGTCTTTGGACCTGTTGTTGAGTGTGGCTTCTGGTCTTTGGACCAGTTACCTAAGCAGACTTCGGTCCACTTATAAGAGTACTGCTGGCACTTATTTAATCCTGTGGATTAATATGGGTGAAAATAATTGTTATTTTATACTACAAAACTAGCTTCTTTTATACTAATTCTAGGCTAATTATGTAATCTCCTGATAAGGCAATTCCTTCATGAAGCTTGTGGAGGTGTTCAGAAGGTATTGAAATGCTGTCAAGTACATGTACTGAGACCCTGGTAATTCGGCAGTGCCAACTGAGCAGTCAGACTACGTCCATGTACAAGTGCCCACACTGCATGCAAGTCACTTGGTATGCTGGTCTTGGCTCAGCACATCCACCATTCACATTCCTTGTTCCTATCCCTCATCTACTCTATGTCATTCACCATCTATTAATCCCACCATGCCTATTCCTCATTCCTCAATCTGCCTTACCTCGGGACTTCTTGTCCTTGTTTTATCCTCGGCTGCAACCATTGTTTTATAGTCAGGCACTCCCTATTGTCCTATTCTTGGCCACATTCCTATTATTCTATTTTTTATTGTTCTATCCCCGTTTACATTCCTTCATTCTAATTTTACTTGTTGTGGACAATACCCACATGCTCTGCATACCTTATTGTTCCACATTCCTTATTCCACATGTTGCTTCTTAAACCTATATAAGTAGGACATGCATGTACATACTTCCTCATTCTGGGTATCAACTAGGCTTAGGCCCCTTACCTTCCCTCTCCTCTGTAAAGTCCTCTACTTGGGCCAGCACTTTGGCACCCCTGAGTACCTCCTCTGTCTCAAATTGGTGGCACGCACAGTAAGTAGGGTGCAATGCACAAGTATGTTAAAGGAGCCACTACTTCTGGCCTGCAGGACTTGGCTATTACCCGTCTGCGTCCTTGGCATTACCAAGGTTTGACAGCTTGACAAATGCCTTAGAAGCTTGTGGAGTCATTGTGTCACCATTGTCACTACTTTTATAATAAAGAAATATAATATTCCCATGACTGGTACTCCCATGACTGGTCATGTCACAAAATATTAATATTATGTAAGTCATGCTTCTGGACTGACCATTTATGTAATTAGTATTATATAAGTCCAGGAATTTGTTGTACATTGTGGACTGAGAACTTAAGCCAGGAGTTTGGAGCCACTTTCGTAGATTTAGATAATTGGCTCTATGGTTGTTGTACATTGTGGGTCCACACATTGATAGGTGAAAATATAGATGTTTTTATGATTATCTGTAGGCTCAATCTCCTTGATAATTAAGAGTTAATTACTGGAGGTAATTCACTCTTAATTAGCCAGCCAAAAACATTATAATATTTTTTTGTTGCCAAGATATAGCTGATTTAAGTGTAAATTTTCTTGA
Organism: Gomphus sp. MG54; assembly: GCA_003314385.1. Taxonomy (NCBI): domain Eukaryota; kingdom Fungi; phylum Basidiomycota; class Agaricomycetes; order Gomphales; family Gomphaceae; genus Gomphus; species Gomphus sp. MG54. The sequence goes on along the minus strand of QLPG01024700.1, from coordinate 7,987 downwards.
AGAGAGGTTTGGATTCTGAAGGCTGATTTGGCTCGAAAAAAATTGACTAAAAATAATGGGAGTATTCCCAAACAATCCACTACTACCATAATTGCATCATATCCCAGGCTTTGTGGTAATTAGGTAATGAGGTACACCTGATCACACCTCACATATCATCTTTATATATCACGACCATCATGAATGCTTGATCAACTGTCCATAATCTACCTTTCATCATAGAAGTCCTGAATTAGTTGCAGGAGATTTCCAAGCTTCGATGACTGTTAGAACAACCTTTGATCTACGAAGCTAGCCCATCAGGCAGAAACCCTCCTCCTGGACCTCTGGACAATGACGATGAAGACCCAATTGATGATAATGATGTTGACCGTTAAGTCTCAGTAATGCCGATAGTGTAGATGGGAGTCAGCCAAGTCATGCAGACAGATCAAGGTGGCTAGGCTTCAATGTACTCATGCATTGTGCCCTGCTGTTCTGTGCAAGCCACTATTTTGGACAGAAGAAGGACCTGGGAACAACAGGAGGCTGAGGGATGATGGGGGGTAGTGAGGGAACAGGTGATGGCAATGGCTCAGGTGGAGGTAAGGAATAGCATGGGTCACCCATGGGTCAAATGTAGGTGACCCACACCCAACCCATGAGTTTTTTCTAATGGGTCAATGGGTGTCAGGTACATGCTGCACCCATATGCATGTGGTGTGTGTGTGTCATACATATGTACATACAGCACATATGGCATGTGTGGCACATACATATCATCCATATGTGCATTTGGCACATGCAGGATGTGCATGTCATATGTGCGTGCAGTATGGCATATATGGCACATGTATGTTATACGTATATACATATGGTGCATATGGCATGTGTGTGTCATATGTGTATGCATATGACACATATGACACATGTGGTGCATGCATGTCCAGCACGTTTGTGTTGTCTGTGTGCATGTGCAGTGTGTGCATGTTGTATGCACACCTATGACACCGCAGGTTGGGCTGGGTTACAGGTGCTCTCAGCTTGACCCACACCCACACCCAAGGACACCTGACCCGGTAGCCCATGCAGGTTGGCCCAACCCATGCCATTCCCTAGATGGAGGTAGTAGAGGGGGAGGGGGAGGCAGCAAAGAGGAAGGCAGTGTGGGTGACAAAACTGTAATCTGCAGTGTCAGTACCACAGTAGGTGGTGAGAAGACAGGGGGCAGTGGCAATGGCAGCTCAAGAGGCTGGGGAGTGAGAGAATCGGGGAGGAAGAGGGGGGTATGTACTGGAGGCTCTAACCTCAGCTTTTTGAAGGGACTGGCCTCACTCTGTCCTTCATCCTCTGGTGTACTTTCCCTCACCCTTTTCTCTGACCTCAGATCTCCTTCAACTTTGGAATTCCTCCCCTTATCCTTCTCCTTATTTTTCCTCTTGCTTGTTCTTCGACCTCTCTCATTAATACTGCATCCAACTCCCCTCTCACCACACTACACACACACACACCCAAGTCCAGATCCCCATCCCATTTCCTTAAGCAAGTGTTACCTCGCTTTTTGCAATGCTTGCAAGGCTTTTCAGCCATTCATCCACACAACCAAGGTGTTTGATCGCCTTTCTCACCTAAGCTTGCGTTTCGATAATAGACACTGTGGTAGTTGCCTTCATCATTTTGCATTTGAAGATGGGCATACTACAGTAAACACTCAGTAAGGGACAAAAATGTGAAGCAATACTTTACTCACCTTTGCACTTTTTGAGTTTGCTCCTTCGACCCAAGGTTCTTACACATCGATAGCTTCTTGGTCTAACAGCACCTTGCTGCACTTGATGGTCAAGGTGGAAGGGGTAGGAACCCTGACAGGATGAGATGTAGAGTCACCTCTGAGGTAGCTGATGATGGGCGAGGTGTAGAGGCCCATTAGTTTTTGGATGTAGGCAGGGTTGATGTATGATTCTTCCATGGGCAATGTGGATGATGGGAACCTCCCAAACTCCCTCACGACTACTCTTATATGCTTTTGCAAATCCAAACTCTAATGGGGCCACTATCTACCACTTCATTTCCATGGCCTCATGGGACTCAGCGGTAGGGGGGAAATACTATTAGGAACCATTGTGCCGGCATCCCTGACTATTCGATTCAGCCCATTCAGCCTAACTCTGCCCTCACTCACCTATTCGACCACATGCTTTCAGCCCTCAAATTCAATGCACCTTGTGTATCTGTCTTGGCGTCACATGCATCATTCAATATGCTCCACTTATTTATGTCAATCCCCATATGCTCACATATCTATTATTGACTTTATTACATTTAACCTTTTTATATTATGTTCTGCTCCACTTTCCTTATTCACATTTCTGCTCTATCTCTGATATCCAATCTTGTCAAGTCCATGATACCAAGCTCTGGTTCACTCGGCAGTACAGACTGAATGACTCTTACCGTTTAATCCCACACACCAGTGACAAGTCATTCTTCACTAGTATGTGGTCTTGGCTCGGTACATTTGGCACATTATATGGTTTACTCTCCTCATCTCATCCCCTCTATTTTTTATTATTCTTTCATTCCCCATCCTTTTCCTTACCCATTTCCCTTTGGGACATTTGCTATTTACTCATTATTCTGGTCACGGCCCTATTGTTTTATATTTGGCCATTATTCTATTATTCTATTTTCATCCACACTCCCATTATTTTATTCTTGGCCATATCTCATTATTCTATTCTTGCTTACATTCCTTATTCTATTCTTGATCATTGTGGACAATACCTCCACATGCTCTTCATACCTTATTGTTCTCCATTCCTTATGCCACCCTGTTCCACATCTCACTTCTTAACCTATATAAGTAGTGCAATTGTTAAGTCTCAGTAATGCCAATAGTGCGGACGGGAGTTGGCCAAGTCCTACAGACCAATTCAGGTGGCTAGGCTTTAATGTGCGCATGCATTGCACCTTGCTGTTCCATGCGTGCCACTAATGTGGACAGAGGAAAGACCCGGTGACAGTAAAGCAATCAATCTCAACCATGTTCCAAATTAGACTCTAATGGTGCTCATCCCATATCACCTTCACTGTCACCACATCACACAGCCAACCATTTTATTCAGCACTCCAATCTTCAGACTCCCAATTTGTCATCATGTCTTCTTCAGAGCTCATTCCCATGCAACACTACAATACCCATGACACACAGATCCAGGCAGAACCATTAATATATTATTATCTTTGCGTACCCCCTTCAGCACATTTCTCATTTAGACAATGATCCCATCCAATCTACACTCAGTCATATGCGATAGGAGATGCAGTCTATTTCTCAGAAAGCCAAGAACCATACATATTTCTTGGAATGATGTCTAGACCAGCATATCGTGATAGGAGTAGAGTGGAATATGAGGCAGAGTTCAGGGCACTATCCCATCCTGATTACCCCACCCACTCCATTCAACTCACTCTTAAACACAAAATGAGAGTGCATGACTGTATACCCATTAGTCCTCCTACTCCCAGACCCCTATCCTTGGATTGGATACTGGAGAAATTGCAGAAGATATGTTGCCTGTGACCTGGAAATACTCCGGATGACCCAGTCCCCTGACTCATCCTAAGGCCCCTTAAGAGTAGTAGACAAGGTTGTTAGATGTTTATTGGTAGACTTCCTTATTGTTTCTTTTGTGTGTTTCCCCTTTTCTTGGCATGACTTAGACCTGTTTCCTATTCTGCTAGTCTTTTCTCATTGTTACTCATCATCCTTATCTTTTTGGTTAGTCTCCCCCTATCATAGCCCCTAGCCCCTATTCACGCAGCCTCGATGCTGTACCATTTCTCCAAAGTTTCTCCATAGTTTCCTCTTTGTATAATTTGTTCTCGTGCTTTGTCATTCAACTGACATAGCCAACCTCTCGCATCATTTCGCATCATTGCTTGGTTTTTGTATATAAAGGCCTCTGGCTCACCTCTGTAATAACAAGTTCTCAAGTTAAAGCCCAAGTCCAGTCTACAAGTACAAGTCAAGACTAGTCTAGAAACATCTAGACTATTGTATTCAAGTCCAAAGCCAAAGTCCAAAGTCTTAGTCAGCATGACACATTCATGTCTCATCAGGTCACATCCCTGTCACATCACATTATAATCACTCACATTCTATTTTCTTTCATACATTGCTGCTCACAAGTCACAGAACCTAGTCCAGCTATACTGAACAACTGTGCTAGACCCCATCAGAGAAAAGGACCAGTGCATGGTGTTCGTGGCGGCATGTGTGGGTATATCATGTTTGTCGTGTTCATCGCATCGCATGCATGTATGGCATGTTTGTGGCAGTGCATGTGCATAAGGCACATTTGTCATGTTCATAGTGTCACATGTGTGTACAGTGTGTTTGTCATGCACATGCTAACATGAATGTGACGCCATGAACATGACATATGTGCATGTGCCAACACCAATGCACCAACTGTGGCACCACTAGGGAAATGCACAGGTTAGGCCAATCCACATGGGTCACTAGGTCGGGTGTCCTTAGGTATGGGTGCGGGTCAAGCCACGAGCACCCGTGACCTGGGCCCAACCCAGGGCATCAACTCTGACATGAACGTGACTTACACGTACATGCATGCACCTACACGAACATGACACCCCAAATGTGATGAATGCACCATACGCACATGCAATGCCACAAATGCGATGTATACAATGTACGTGCATGTGCCAGGACAAACACGAGGTACGCAACGCCTGTTACACACACATGCCACCAGATACGTGATGTACGTGATGTATGTGCATGTGCCGTGATGAACACGATGTATACAATGCCTGTATGCACATGTGCCACCACATACATGACATATGTGCATGTGCTGTGACAAACACGACATATGCAACACCCGTACATGATGTATGCACATGTGCCATGATGAATGTGATGTACGCGACGTATTGTGTACGGGTGCAGCGCGTACCCGAGACCTGTCGACCCATGGGAAAAAACCCATGGGTTGACAGGTTTGGGTTTCCCATGGGTCGGGTGTGGGTCACCCACATTTGACCCATGGGTGACCTGTGCCATTCCCTAGCTACCAAATGATCTGTCAAAGGGGTCAACAAAGGGGTAGATGATAAGAACTCACGGGATGAAGTCAACAAGAGTACAGCAGTGAAGAAGTGGGTCTGTGAAGAAGCAAGAAGGTCATGAAGAGCTGTGTCTGGAGGGTGGGTTTGAGATAGGAGTGGCAATACGGTGTGAAATTGTGAGTGGTGTTATGGCCCATGCCACTAAATAAACCCACATTAAACCCCACAACCACCTGTACCGTTTCTGGGACCTTTCCTACCGCTCAAAGCCTGATTAACTGCTTTCCAAATTTCCAATACATCATTCCGAGGTTCTGTGTTTCCAAACCTCCAAAGATTCTGAAGTCAAGGTTCTGCTCCTTTGATAGATAACACGCAGGATCATCGCCTACCTCACTCCCTTGTTCTTCATTTTATATTGCCCCTTGTACTCTCTTCCCCCCCTTGTCTTTACTCGGTAAAAGATAGTACAAGACTAGATACATGTATATAAGTCACCAGTCGACTGGACTATTCACCAGTATGAATATCAACTTAATTCTGCATCGTAGTTTCCAATTAAGTTCCGGTAAACTTTCTAACTTTCCGAAATTAGGGACAGATGATTGAGGAGGGTGAAACACATAAGTTGAAGTTAAGTCCCTGCAACCTTGAACCACTCATACCACCCTATACCGTGAACAGTTCCAAGACCCCCGGCGCATCCCATCCCCCATCTCCATTCCAATTTGGATCCCGAACCCGTGACCTTTAGTCCCCCCATCCCTGGAGTATGAACCCCCCTTTGGAAACCATTCGGAACCCTCTGGAAACCCTTCCAGAAGCCTCTAGCTAAGCGCCAACACATGGATTTAATAAGTGGACTGCATCAATAATGTGAGTCATGATCATTTGGGGCTGACTGAAAAAGCTGGTTAAGATGCACACCATTAATATGAGGATATTATGGTAGACTCACATCCATCTGCCTGGTCAAAGCCAGCTGTCTCTATGAGCTTGACAATTGCCAGCCATATGTTGTGTCTAGCAATGTGTACATCACATCTGTATCAGAGTTGACACCACAGGTTGGGCCCGGGTCATGGGTGCTCTTGGCTTGACCCACACCCAAACCCAAGGACACCCAACCCAGTGACCCGTACAGGTTGCATAACCCATGCATTTCCCTAAGCATCGGTTCACTTAGTAGTACTGACCAAACAATCAGTCTAATTCCATGTGCAAGTGACCAAGCCACACACAAGTCACTTAGTACATTGGTCTCGGCTTGGCACATTCATCATCTACATCTCCCATACTATCCCTCACCCACTCTTCCCTTGTTCATTTTCCATTATTCCCACCCCATTTATCCTTTATTTTTCAACCCATTTTACCTCAGGACATTTTCTATTGTTTTATCCTTGGCCATGACCCTATTGTTTTATATTCAGTCATTTTCTATTGTCTTATTCTTGGCCACATTCCTATTATCTTATTTGGCCACATTTTCATTGTTCTATTCTTGTCTACATTTCTTATTCTATTCTTGAACATTGTGGACAATACCTCCACATGTTCTTCATACCTTATTATTCTTCTCTATGTCTTATGCCATCCTGATTCCACATCTTACTTCTTAACCTATATAAGTAGCACATGTATGTAGATAGTTCTTTATTCTGAATATCGACTTGGCTTATGCCTTCTTGTCTTTCTTCCTCCCATCTGAAGTCCCTTACTTGGGCTGATACTCTCAGCACTCTCCTGGGTATCTCTTCTGTCTGAAATCAGTGGCACACACAGAAAGTAGATTGCAATGCATGAGCACATTGAAGGCAAGCCACCCCAATTAGTCTGCAGGACTTGGCCAATTCCCACTAGCATCGTGAAGTCAGTATTATTACAATAATATCCAGCCCATGATCATCAGCATTCTCAGTGCCTGACACATGCCAAGTGATGTCAGCAATTTTCCCTATGTTACTTGGAAGGTGGACAGAACCAACCCCATGACACCACTCTTTTAGGATACCTCAGTTTGCTCTTTTGTTACAAATTTCAGGTGTGACCCCAAGGTTGCATCTCTTGTAGCATCTATTTTCTTGTTTCATACCAGCAGAAATCATTGAATGGGCATTTAGACTACTGTAGCATTGTTGAATCTCAGGTCGGTGTCATAATCCATTGCATCACTGTGGTTTATAATCTGGTGACTTGTTTTGTTTCTAAACTACATAATTGGTGTTCCTTTGGGCCTGTTTCTTGCTTTCTCACACAAAACTGGACTCATCACCTTATGGATTAGTCTGATGACCACATTAGTATATTATGTGATAATCAGAGTATGGCTATGTATCGGGAAATGGATGGGTCAGGCCAACCTGCATGGGTCACCAGGTCGGGTATCCTTGGGTGTGGGTGCGGGTCAAGCCATGAGCACCCGTGACCCGGGCCCAACCTGGGGTGTCAACTCCGACACGAACATGATGCCCCAAACACGACGAACGCACCGTATGCGCACACAATGCCACGAATGCGACGTACATGACGTACATGCATGTGCCACGACATATGCAATGCCCGTTACGTGCACACGCCGCCACATATGCAACATATGTGACGCTTGTGCACATGCCATAATGAATGCGATGTATACAATGTATGCACAGGTGCCGTGACAAATGCGATGTATGCACCACCACGTATGCAACGTACATGACGTATGCACACATGCCGCAATGAACGCGATGTATGCAATGCCCGTACGCACACGCACCGCCACATATGTGATGTACGTGATGTATGCGCATGCACCGTGATGAATGCAATGTAGGCACATGTGCCATGATGAATGCAACGTATGTGCTGCCACGTTGTTAAGTCCGCGTGTCAGGCGCTTAGCTAGCACTTCCGAAGGGGTTTTCCAGGCTAG